>JAWWEQ010029959.1:0-108653 GCA_035583055.1 Torymus tubicola
TATCTACACCTATATATATATATATATACATGCTCGTGGGAGTCTATCACAACGGTTTTGGTGCGCATGTGTGCGTGTAGGTCGAGAGTGGTTTTGAGATCATCTTTTTCTGTGGCGAGGGAACGCAGGTCGTGAGGGAATTTTCATAAAAAGAGAAAATAATTGTGTAGGGTGAAGACTAGTGTAATGGGAAATTAATGGGAAAGCTTTTTGGTTAAAGAAAATTTGTTTTATCGTCGGTAATCTCGATTAATTATTTTTATTCATGGAGAAAAAATTGTTTGTTTAAAATTCCTTCAATTCTTTTTCGCGAAAACATCTATATAAATGATTATCTCAAGATGAAATTTGAATACTCATGTGAAAATGTGATAGTTTGCAGTGTATACGTAAAAAAGTCTTTAAATAATTGTTTAAGTCTACATTATATATTTTATTTTAATTATATATATAAAAAGGTGGTAATGTATTATTGGGCGCTACTTTTATCAACAAGGGCTTACCCTTTGCTCATATGCCGGTGTGTTTAAGGTAAAAGATATATCTTACCTGAAACGGAAAAGAAATAAAATAGTTTTAATTTAATATTATTTTTAAAAAGTACTATAAAAATAGAATAGAATAATTAAGTACTGAGTGTATGTATATAGTTAATATTAGTGGAATAATAATAATTATAATAATATTATTAAGTGAAAAAATTTCACAATGAACACGATTATAATACCCACAACAAAAAGAATAATAGCTCGAACGAATTGTACGAGTACCTGCATATCAGTATACTAAATGATTAAGAATTTGCTGTATCTACGTCACATTATGATTCTCAGCGCAATTTTTTACAGTTCTCGCCGGTCTCTTCGTCACCTCACGCTGTCGCATCTCTCACAAACTATACAACCCGCGTTGTGTCTCGTATAACACATCGTTAACTCGCTCCGACTGCATAACTTGATATTCCTCAGATAATTCCGACACGCTTTTCTTGCGAGGTTCTGTTTCGCTCGCTGGTTACATATACCGTGGGTTTTTCCTCTTCTCCGCAATCCTAGAAAATCAATGACAATATAAGCATGAGTATACAGAAATGTCTTGACCCTTCCCGCGGCTTCTTTTCGGAAATTTTCAACTGTGAAATGCGATAAAGCTTATCGTCGAGTGGCTCTCCGCGCATGACTTCCTTTACTTATTCGCGCGCGGGCTTCTTTTCTTCTTCTTCTTTTTTTTTATTTATGGAGTGAAAGTTTGAGCCTGTGTGGGCGCCACAACGGCGAGGTCGTTCCGACAAAGTTGCACGATTTTCGAGGCGATTAGGTATGTACTGTGGATTACGCGTGGAAACTGCCGTCGCGCGGAGGGATGGAAAGCTCGAGAGGAGTAAACAGTAGCAGCTGCCTTTTCGACACATAGAAAAATCGATGGACGTGAGAATGAGTTGCAATAAAGTGTCTCGGCGTAGCCTGTATTAGCCACGAGATTTTTGCACCTGCGAAGATTTTCGTTTATGTATTGCGGTTTATGGTGCTTTGCCCGTAACGTGTATTCTGCTTTTTATATAGTACCAATCGAGATTTTTTATTCGAAATTGTATATCTAAAAAATGATAAAGAAAAGGATAAATCAAGATTTTATATTTTTGTATGAATTAACTAAGCGTGAATAAACTTCTGTTATATTGGCTGGAATGTAAATGATTATACTTGCACAAAAACTTTACGAAATTAAGATATAGCTAAATTTGATTCGAAATTGTAAAGTAAAATAATTTACCTTATAATTAGTAAGTACTTTATATTATTCACAACATCTGCAAAATTGTTTATAATAAAGCTAATTGAAAACTACGTGTTTCAGTCTCTGAGACATAATTAAAGAGCTTTTCGTTAAAGACAGTAGTCTGCATATTTCAACATAGTAAATTAAAATACGAAAATACAACGCACAACATTTACGAATTCAAAGAGAAACATTTGTATTTTCTTTCTGATAGTTGAATAGTATAATAAAAAAATTTCAAACATCACTATACTTTACATTCTTCCTTTCGAAATCCATAAAATTTTTATTTCGAGAGATAACCTCTAGATCTTCTCCCTCTTTCCATCAGAAAAAATCCAAGAACAACGACATCCATGACTGGATTTATGAAACGCGTTTCTCCGGTCGCTCGTCGCCAATAACGACGTCGATTGACCGCAGAAGTGAATGAAACGAAAATACACGCGGCGTAAAAGATATAAGCAAACGGCCCGGTGTGCCGCATGGAATGCAGCGTATGCTTATCGATGGGCGTCGATAAAATCCCTAGTTTCGCCACCCCCTATTTCTCCTCTTGAATAAATTGCCTGCGTGCGGGAACACAAGGACACAATCGTAAAAGTGGCAAAAGGAGAGAGGGGGAGAAGAAAATATAAGAGGAAAAACGAAGAGGGTGATTTTCTTGCTTCCGTTTGTAACTCTGTTGCACGCGGATGAACTATAGAGTATTTCGAGGTCGAAAATTTCGAAAATCTTGAACAATCGGTAAAGTGAGTTGAAATTTCAAAGCGATTTCATTTTGAGCGGTTGTTAGATTGCTATACGATATTAAATAAAGTTTTTTTGTTTATGATATTATAGTAATTTTAGGTTAAAAATATGTTGAAATGAGGTAACAATTCTGATAACTAAACGATATTATAATCTGGAGTAACAACATCAATTATGATATAAAAAATTGTTTAAATTGGTATTTTTCAAAGAATGTGCTTAATTTATTTAATATGTGAACACCGTATTCCCAAAAAAAACTTGTCACTATTTGAATAAGCATAGCAATTTTCAGAGTAGAACAAGGAATAGAGATATATTTAAGCTCATTTCACCTTTCAACGGGTGTGCTATCCCTCATATAGCTTTTGAATTACGGTTCCATATTTTAATTTTTAAACGAAAGTTCATGATCTTCTTAATCCGGCGACTCGTTGATTAAAAATTTAATCTCATTATCAAGCTTCCTCAGGCTGAATGAGAAATGTACGATTTATCGTTGAATGAATATACTCATATAAATATGTATGTTTCTCGATTGTCGCGTGAATTAAGAATGTGATAATCATATTTATACTCTTTGTTTAATTAAAATTTATTCGATCGGATGGTTCATTTTCTACTACACGTGTTGTACGTGAATAATATTGTTGAAGCCCACTCTGTACATTTAGAAATCGCAAACGGATAAAATAACTTTCAATGTCGCCGAAAAGGAATTCGAGCTGGCAAAAATGTTAGAAAGTATTTCAAACTGAGGCTTTAAATAGCTCGGCCCTCGTGTCTTTACGTTTTGTACATTTATAAGACTTCGAATAATGCAGAGCGTTGCTAAAATAACTTCATTCGCTGCAGTTCAAGAATGAATGTCGAAAATATTCATGGTACAAGGACTTTAAACGCTTCTTTTCATTTCCGTGCACGCGACCTTTCCATGACCTGTTATTCGAATGTTCAAATAAAGTTATAATATATCATATGTTTTCTTTGTAAAAGCATAATTTAGCACAAAGAAGATTAATAATCAGTTAATTTCATGAATAATGATAATCAAATATTATAATTTAAATATAAAATATGCCGAAATGTTCTCCAACCAAATTATTGTTAATCACTCATTAGCATTTACAATACGTTAATTTTCAGTTATAAATACATACAAACTCACTCGGTTTTCTAACGCTTAAATAGTATTTACTTCTAATTATTGCAACTCGTAAACACAATTACCTCTACAAAAAAAAACTTATATATATAAACATAAGCGATTTCCGGGATTTCCCCAGCGATTGCTAATAGCCGCAATTAAATCTCTTACGGTGCATTTGTCCCATACGTGAAAATCTGCCTGGCGACGACGTCGGCGCATAAATTAACCGCTGTGAAATCGCAAACGCGTGCACGCGAGCCAAATGCTCGCAAAGACGCGAAATTGATCGCGGCTGGTCCCTCCACCCCCTAATTATATTTTGTCGCAGGCACCCCGCGGAATTGTGACTCGCTTACCGGCGGTTTATCGCTTGGCACGCGCCTGGCTTTTTTCGCCACGTCCCTTTGGTCGTTGCCGTCGGTTCATATTTCAGAAGATGTTTTCTGGGATTTTGCGGGGTACTGACACTTTTTTTAGTGGTAAAGTGACTGTTTTTGGGGAATATTAATTACTGTTTGGGAAGGGAAAAAGTAGGTTTGAAAATAAATTGATTTTTGTAGTGTTGTTAAGGGGGCAAAGTAACTTTTTTAATTAGGTTTTAGGATGAATCTTAAGGTAAAAATTATTGATATGCAACTTGTAAGTTTATTATTGCAATGATCATAAGAAATAAAATACGTAATCGATTGTAATAAGTTATTTCAACTACAACTAATCGCAACAAATTATAACAAAAGCTTAGATGATATTAGCAGAAGCAGAACAGTAGCTTTTGCCATAAGAAAATATGAATCTCGAAGCGGGTGTAAAACGCCGACACTAAAGGAGCGCAAAATTCACTTACAGTCGAACGCTAAAAGAGTCTGAGTGCGTGTGTTTGCTATGAGTGCCTTTCTCACTTTTCCACCTCCCTATCTCCCCTCCCTTTCTCCTTCTCATTTGCTCTTTGTCACTCCCTTATGGTGTGTTACACGCCCTCTGTCGAGTCGCGGGAGTCGCACAATTAGCGCATTCGGCCTCTGCAGTGGAAGCCTTTGAAAAGGTAATTGACAATTAGCAGTGATAACAATTACGCGTGTACGATGGTACGGGAAGAAGGGGGGGAGGGTGAGAAAGAAGACGAGAGCGTGTGTAGCGGGTCGCGGAAAAACAGTAATGCGAGAACGATTAGCGCAAGAGTGCGACAAAATTAATGGTAGCTAATTGGTGCAAAAGAGGCGGAGTGGAGAGAGAGGGGAGGGGGAATAATAGCGGCTTCTTTCGTTAATGAAAAGCTATAATGGGCGAGGTGGCTGCGTTTGTTGGGTAAAAATCGTCGAGTGCAGAAGTTGAATGCGCCGAGGTGAGTAAAGTGAATTGAAAGCTTTTGGTTGGATTTATGGGAGAAGCGTCGTCGAACAATTGGTTACGACGGCAGAGTTTAAAAGCTATTTCTTAGTAAGGATTTAGCCTGTATAAGAAGGTCTATATGTTTTATTATTAAATTAATGTCAAACTTTAGAATACTTTTCAGTGGATATCTAATATTTTTCTGTTCTATAATCTTTTACAAGTTGAATTTCTTAATAAATGTTATTAATTTATAAATAGAATCATTATAAATATATAAAAATATAATTCTCTCTAAAAATTGATGATAGATTTTTGACTATACACAAAACAAGAATATGCAAGAATTTCTTTAAAAATCCTACGATCAAATCATCAAAATGCACTATCCTTAATATAACGAAACTCCAATAATCGAATTTTTCAATTCAAACCCTCCCGCACCAAACAAAATTCCCTCCTCCACTCCAGCCCGTTTCGTGCCGATTCTCCACAGGCGCCTCCATCAAATATTCATTCATCCTAATGGCTCTAATCTAATTAATAAATGCCACTCGGGAAAATGGGCGTCGAATCCTCGTCTCCCTCTCTCTTCTCTCTCCCTCACTTGCGCCCACTTTATTGTGCACCGCGTAGTAGCTTCGACGCCCGGGCTCGCATTAAAACGTCGAGGCGCCGAAATTCAAGGTTTCACGCGCTCCGAATTCCCCGTGTGTACTCGCTACGTTGCGTGTGTGTGTATGTGTGTGGGTGTATGCCACACCATACTCGAGGAAAATGCACCTGCACTCGAGGACCGCGAGAAATTCTACTTGTACTCCACGTCTACTATTCGACGTCTTATTCTAATCCACGTTATTAACTCTGGTATGCTCTTATATGGTGGTGCTTCATACACGCGGGTTTTCAGGAATTTTAATACTTATTTGTCAAATTATTGAATCGTTTACGTATTCGAGTGTATATGTATGAACTTTTTGTGACTGCTTGGATAGTTTTCAAATATAAATAAATTTTGGGTAATTGTTAATCAATGCATTTTTAAATAAATAATAATATCTAATGCTATTTCATTATGTATATAAAAAGCTATTTTATATAACATACTCTTTTATTCCTCAGAATTAAATATTTAACTACATATTTCCGATACTCTCTAGAATAAAATTAATCATTTTTACTCGTTAAACTTTGACACGATCACAAGTATTACATTGAGAACATACATTATTCGCTAACCAATGTTTTATTTGTTATAAAATGCTGTAGTACAAATAAAATCCAAAACTATAGCTAGAAAAACAATAGTCAATGTAGGTTACAACTGCGAAGCGGAAGCTTAATCGAAACGCGAGCAAAATAACGGTAATCACTTAATCGAATTCCGGCAAGGCAGAAAATAGCCGCCCTAATTCAGCCCGACAATGTTTACACTGCACCTCGATAAATTCGCGCTAGAAAAATTCCAAAAAAAATACCTCTCCTTCTCTTCTACCCATCCTTTCTTCTCTCTTCTCATCTATTTTTCACTCTTTCCCTTCCTCCTTCTTCTCTCCTTTTCCTACGCGACTTCGCGGACTCGATTATACCAGTGGAATACAGATGCTAGGGCGCACGGAGGGCGCATCTCACGTCGTGATCGTTTGTCGACTTGGGCACGGATAACCACGGCGACGTGACTCGATGCGATTTTACAATTCGATCGCGTGAAAAGACGTCTCGCGAGGAAGACGGATATGCGGAGAGACGCGCAAGTGCGGGAGAGGACTTTTTCAACGAAGCAGTGGAGCGCGAGATATACCTAATCACGTGATGCGAGAGATCGGGTGGGAGAGAAGAGGTAGGTATTCATTGCACGTGCGTAGCTGATGCATTAGGTTGATTCGCCCGGCTGTGTTGACTTTTCGAGTGGTGGTAGTTCCTAGTTTTCGGAAAATTCCAATGAGTAAAAGTGTTTTGTTAATTTGTAATTATTCGTTAATTTCTATACTGATCTAAAGTAAAGCATGATTACTCGTTAATTTTGATATGATCAAGCGTAACTCTTGGTGTCTAATAATCGTTCATGACTATTGTTTATACTGTTTTTGCAGAAACGATATAATTATGTTACTTTGAATAAAGCACTCTGTCTTCTGAAGATTAAAATTAATACAAAAGCTTTTTTATTTTTTGTACACTATAGAAATTTTACTTTAGCTCTTAATCTTTAGAATAAACTAAATATAATGTTATGATTTGTCAAAAAAATGACTTATCTCATGAATTGTCCGTCTAATTATAAAAAAATTATTTCAGTGTTCTATATTCTACAGCGAAAAGAAATCATCATAAAAAAAATGTAAGAAAAGTCAAACCATAACAATTCTTGAATTTCAGAAGTTCCGACGAAAAATTTCTGCTTCATGAAGCTAGCATTACATTCTCATTTTCTTAGCGCGCACAGCAAAGAATCAAAATTCTGCACATCTCAATTTCCCTGAGAGAGAAAGAGAGAAAAGCATGCAACCGTAGTGCCTCGAAGGCGCACCCGTGCAACCCTTTTCCCCCCTGTGGAGAAAGACCTCGACGAAATGGGTGAAGAAGGTAGAGGACACGCGGGTGGGAAGGAGGGGAACGAAAGAAAAACCACGGGACCGAAGAAAATAGAGAGAAAGAGTTACGATAAGACTCGCTGGCTCGCTTGCACTGAGACTCAAGAGAAAGAGAGAGAGCGAGAGAGAGAGAGAGAGAGAGAGAAAGGAAGATGTGACGAAGGAAAATTGAAACGGACCGGGCCGCGGAGGAAAAATATGTGCAGTAGGGCCGCTGGCGGTTGGCTAAGCGAAATCCGATAATCGCATCGCGCTGCGGAGCCGTACGCGCACGAGCGTAGATTGGACGATATAGCAACGGGTAAGAGAGAGAGAGAGAGAGAGCGAGAGAGCGAGAGAGAAAGAGAGAGAGAAAGCGAGTTACTTCCATTCGCGTTTTAGTCTCCGCGTGCGCGCATGCCCGCGACATGCTCATTATTCTCTTTCTCTTCCGCGCGTGCGCTCGCACGAAGGGAGTGGATATATATACAGTGCCGGGTGCACTCGAAGCGTATACTACTGCCACGCTGTGTCACTTATTGCTTTCTTCGAATAAAAGAGGCAGGATGGAACTGTAAGTTAAAGAAATTTTGGAAATTGAAGTGCGGTGAGAATGCGTATTGATTGTTTTTCGAATCGATAAATTAGACGAAACTTTATGATTTGGGACAGTTGTCTACCTAATCTTTGTAGATATATTTAGGATATTGATTTTTGGAAAAACTTTTTAAATTAAGGCAATGTAAATATCGTAGAAGGGCAACTATACTACTCGACTCTTTTTTTAGGTTTTCGAGTTTGCATAGCAAATGGATGATAGTTTAACTTAACATGAAGTATCCGAAATTTTGTTTTTGATTTCATGATTTCATAAATTACTTTTCTGGGAACTCCCAGTTATTTATTTAGTTATTTCTTTATATTTCATTTAATTTTCTACTGCTAGAATATGCTATTCCTTATTATTTATTCAAGTATTGATTCGTTTAATAAGAAACCGAACTACTTTCTTTACTATAAGGTACATTCGAATTCAAGAGAATTCTATTTTACTGTTTTATATTTGTACCACTATTTTCATTGGCAAAAAAAAACATTATAAAAAAATTACAACCTAGATTAATTCTTACTTCTTGTATGCTTCTTCAAAGCTTGAGTATTCTTTTTTTATTTACGTTCTACTATAATGCCCGACTATAGCTAATCCGTATCTATTTACGCCAAAATCTCTTGATTGTCTCATAAAGCATTCTAATAATTGTTGCTGATTAAACATTTCCTCTTTAAATTTTACATTACCTACATAAACTCTGCCCTTCCAATCATACAAGGAAAATTTTAAGCTATATGGGAAAAGCATCGTCCAGATAAACAACTGTCGCGGTATATGAACCGAAAAGAGACAATCCACGTGGAGAGTGGAAAATTGACAGGGAATCATAAATGTATAGAAGCATGTTGAAGGAATCAATAACTGCCGGCGCATACCTCGCTTAATTCGATTTTCAGTTTTCCATTCCCCACCAAAGCTCGACTTCTCCTCCTGCCTCGGGAATCGCATTATTATGCCGCGTATAAGTAGAGAGAAACGTCGCAAGTCGGGAACGTAGATCCTCTTTCGGTCTCCCGTCGTGCGCTACGGAATGAAGGAAACGATTTATACGAGTAGGAAGGGGGATATTCGTTTGACGGGCGGTGGTTTGAGAGTCGCTTGAAACTTGTGCTTCTTAAGGCTTTTATCTAATCAGCGCTGTGACGTTTTAAAACCGGGGTTGTTGAAGTGTGACATTATTTAAATTCATAGTTGTTTGTTGATATGCCATTCCTATTGCTTTTCATTGATATATTATTGAGTGGATATAAGGATTCGATAACAAAAATAGAAATAATTTTAAAAATATTAATCTTACATCAAATCTCACACAGATTGTGATTTTTTTCTTCATAAATATAAAATAAACTTTCGTCGGTCGAGAAAAATTGAAAAGGACGAATCTCACTCATCAATGAATTTCAAAAGCAAACAATCCCAAAGGAATTTTCGTCTTCATTGTCGACTCTCAAGCGCGTGCCAGTGCACACATACACACCTTCTTTTCGGTGGAAATTCGTTTTCAAAGCACACATGGCTCTCCTCTCTCTCTCTCTCTCTCTCTCTCTCTCTCTCTGTCTCTTGCTCTCTTCCGCGTGTCCCTTCGGCGAAGAAAGCTCGGGGTAGGAATTGAACAGCGAAAAAGTAAAAAGCGAAACAAAAAAATCTCCGGTCGCTGTCACCTACTCTCAAGGTTCGCGCGATGTCTCACGTGTACACAGTTCCGTACTTTCCGCGTGAACCAAGGCTCTCGGACACCCGAACACGAGAAAACGCTCGTATTTTCCGGGAAAGTGAGAATGTCCTTTGGAGTCTGACTCTTTTTTTTTAGGGTTTCTTAGAAAATCCGATACTCCTTGTCGAAATCTGAACAGTTCAATGAATTTTCGTAGTTTACTTCGTATCATTAATTTAATTGTATATGTAATTGGAATTTGTTGTGTTAAATAGAGATGAAATATTTTTCAAATCAAATAAAACTTAAGAACATTTTTTTTATTTTTTTCTGTAAACCTTTGGTTCCCTTCTTTAACTTCCAAGTTTGGTTTCTTTAAAATCGTTCGCTTAGGTATAATAAATAATGATTCGTATTTATTGATCTTTATTTGGTTTGTAGAATATTAGTTAATTAAACCTTTAAACTTTAAAATAAATTATTTTATTATTAACAAAATAAAAATAATATTTATATTCTTTAGCGTTATTTTTCAAAATATTGTCAAACATCTCAGTACAAATAGCTGAAAGAACATTAAAATAAAAAATTTAGCAGCACTTAGTTCTAGTCAGTTACCAAACTATTTTCCTCTACCTATATATTATACATTCTTTGTATGCCGATATAGTTTGGTCGTTCAGCCATACCTCTCTCTCTCTCTCTCTCTCTCTCTACACGCGTGTATCGTTGTGTATTTAAGTGCCGCGTGGACAGGGCAGTGAGGAGGGAAGCTAACACAATGGGGGAGAGAGAGAGAGAGAGAGACGATAGGAAGCGAGAGCGAGGAGAGAAAAATAAAGAGACACCTCTCTCGGCCCGGATCGAGTGTACGGGTATACACGTGCGCACGCGCGTGTGAAAATACGTGTCCGGAATTTCGTATCGCGACAATGCGGGCGGCCTGGGGAGTTTACCTGCTCCTTTCCGCGTCGCCTCTTATTGCCTTTTATTTATAGTTACGGGACGCGACGACGCACCCATATATACTCATACACGTATACATATATATATATATATATATATATGTATGTCGCGTGGATTGGGTGTTGATTCCCGATTTTGTCGTTCGAATGGGAAAGGGCGAGAAGACAGAGGGAGCAGAAGAAGAAGAAGAAGAAAGATGAGGAATGAGAAGGAAGAGTAAGGAATTGCGAGCAAGGTGTATTGGAGACGACTGATAGAATGGGTAAATACAAGTGCAATATGGTTCTTTGGTATTTTCGTTTTCCTGGGATCGCGGAATTGGAAAACTTGTCGATTCGCTTATATATAGATTGTTCGGGGTTATGTGTTTATTTTTTGAGATAATAAAAGAAGTGGTGATATATGTTTCATATTCATAAACAAAAGGGAGCAACTTAACTTTTTACACTTTAATGGGATTATAAACATTTTTGAAAAAATTTATTATTTAAAAAATAAATTATGCAATTGAATTTACGCATTAGCTATTTTTATATAAGTAACTTGAAATAACCCACGTAAGCGTATGTTTCTTAAAGCGCGTAATAACTCACCTGCAACAAAAAAAAAGAAAAAAAATTCAGGTTTGCAATATGAAATAAAAATACAATATCTATATCTGTATAGTATTACAAATATGATATTTCTCATCCTAAAAATATCTTTCCGAAAATCACGCGCATACATACATACACATCAATACCAGACGGTAGATAAGATACGGTGTATATATAGTATAGCACAGCAGACGATATCTCGTTCTGGCAGTTTTCAGCCTGAGACAACCAGAAAAGGCATCTTGCAGCTGCTACCTGCGACCGCGTATGCATCCTGCAATTTCGCATGCGCTCAACCTGACCAACACTCTCTCAGTCTCAGCAGTCGTGGGAATTTTTCTAGGATGCGTTTATATCTATGTATATATTCGACTGCGCTGCGGTCAACGCTTTCCTTTCGCACGAATTGGAATTCCTGGTGGTCGTGGCGTCTCTTTATTAGATTTCTTGGGACAGGAGACGCACGCGCGCGTTCGCACAGGTCGATCGAACAGGGGGATCTCGGGCGTGACTCGGTTAAAAGCGCGCGCGTGTGTGTGTGTGTATAGTGGAATGGGAAGAGATTAATTTTTATTTTGTGTGTACATTGAAATGAATTTATTCGATGATTCATTCAAAAAATGTTATAAAAAAATGTTTGACAAATTGCGAAAATATTCTTGAAAATTACTATACATTCGCGGTTGTGAATTTGATTACTTTTCTGTTTTAATTATTTTGAGTAATCAGTAAATATAAACATTTTTTACTTAAATATGCCTTTTCAAAATGTAGAAATGGTAATCTCTCCTTTTTTTTATTAAATATAAACCTAAACTCCTTTGCCCTTAAAACTTGTAAGTTTCAAAATTCCTACCTCGAGCTTTTTCAACTTTCCTCACTCGAAATGCTACACGCTTTTGGAAAAAGCAAAAAGTCTTGCGAAATTTGAAGCAGCATGCTAATTAAAAATTATCATATTCCAGAAGAGTCCGACGCAGAACTCCACCACTCTCTCTCTCTCTCTTTCTCTCTCTCTCTCTCTCTTTCTCTCTCTCATTTCCTCTCCTCCGACCAGAAAGAGAGTAAGGGAGCTCTGGGTATGTCTCCACAACTTACACTTAAAGCGAAGATACTTTAATTTGTCCGAGTAGCGTGTCGCATAATCGTATCTCTCTTTCTCTCTTTCGTCTGCTCGCGAAAATTAAAAGGGATAGCGCGTGCGCACGTCGGCAACTCCAGGAAACTTCTCGTCTCTTGCTCATTTGTCAGCTCTATCCCTCTCTCTTTCCTTCTCTCTTTCTCTCTCGCAATATATACGGAGAGGAAAAATCAATTTTCGACCTGCAGCCTGAATGAAGAGCCAACGTCGCATTTTACTCATTTACCGAAAGAGGGGGCCGCAGATGCCGTGATGCACCAAATGGATACACATCCATCCTCTAGCAAGTCGCGGTGCTTCTCTCTCTCTCTCTCTCTCTCTCCCTCTCCGAGCACGCGGATATAGTTCAAGTTGCGCCAGGTGGAGGAAGTTGCGCGTTATACGTATGTATACGTATACATACACGCAGAAAAAGCTTTTGCTTGAAGAGGAAAATCCTTTGCTGGCAAATTATTCTTGCACAAAGAATAATTCATGCAAATAGAAGGTCTAGATGACCGATAGGAAAAATCTCTCTAACCAAAATCTTTTTGTATGAAGAAGAAACTTTACAGAAAAAAAGTTTAAACGTATTTTTAAATAAAAAAAAATTACCTCTATTAATTTTATTTATTTTATCTTTTATTTCATAATTATTTCTATTTATTTTTTTTTAATAATTGTAATTATTATTGATGGTTAATAATTGTTTCGTGGGTAGTCCGCAAGTGCAGTGGCTGGGGAATCGAACCCTCGACCTTTAGATTGGGTTGCAGGTATCTCAAGGCGGTCTTACACCTATAAATTTGGAAAAAAATCAATATTTTTTTTATTTGATTTTTCGATTCTATATATTATTACAAACTTTTAAAAAACGTTTGAGTGACATATTTGGAAAATTACCGAAGATATAAGCAAAAATACCAATAAACTTCTATTGGAACGTGTCACCAGTTTCTACCAATTTGGGTCTTATTACGCAAACGTAAGCCACATCAAAAACCAATTTCTTACAACCAATTTTACGGTTAAGGAAAAAAAAATTAATATTTTAAAATATTAATTTAAAATTTATAAATAGTATATTACGCAACTAGTGCGCAAAGCACTCGCTGCGCTCGGGCGACAAACTCGTCTTGCGCACGTGTTGCGTATACTATTTTTTGACACAGCGTGCGCAAAACACCGCCTCTCCCGCTTGCTTTCAGTGCGCAAAGCAATAGATTTATATATACTCAGATCGGAGCGTGCGCAAAGCAGTTGCTTTAAACTAAACCATTTTTAAAAAAACGTCGCGTGTGGGTATAAGGTTTACGGCTTGAGAGTACAGAGAGGAAGAAAGAAAGAGAGCGAGAGAAAGTTAGCGCCTCAGAGTTTGAAGGGATTTTTGTAATTGCTTTTAAATTGATTCATGTATAATTTCAATTTAGCCTCGGGATCGAGATAAAAATTTATGTTTCATTTGTTATTTAAATGTACATAATAAAACAGTACTGCGCTGCCTTAAAATTTTACTGTGTATATAGAACTTCTATCTTTAATGAATATATTTTTTTATGTATTAGAATAAATTTTTTGTTTCTAACTTAAATATGTTTGGTTAAAATATTTTGCATTTACAATTTTTTAAAAGAAACTTAAGATGCACGAAAAATAGTAGTAGCTACTATTACGTAAAATGAAAATAGTTATCAGAATCATTATTAGTTTATCTTACTCTGCTGATCAATTGAGAGACTTTTAACCAATTGGTCGGTACTATACTACATTACATTTCAAAACTATTTCTCAATATTTCCAACAGACGCATTACCAAATATCCCAACTCAATATACAGCCAATCATCGTCAATTTAATATCATTCTCATGACAAACTTATATGTTAAATCATCGGCATCTCCATAAATATGAACTTTCAGGAAACATTCACACTTGATTAATCGCTAATACCAAAAAGATATCAACTTTTTCCCGCACATCCGAAAGCTTTTATTAAACCGGTGACATGAATACAGCATTTCGGCCGGTACCTACCATCTTCCCTCGTCGTAAAATGAATCCCTCCCGAAATAGCCATTCAGCTTACCGGGTAACAACAATCGCAAAACAAGCTATATATATCTAAACCAAATCTTCCCTCCAAACAGGGATATATGACGACGGGTGACTCGTGTATCCCATTGTCTATTTCTCCTTATTCCTCTATTTTCCGCGACACCCACGCACACATATACACATACTACCCTGTCAAAGGACCCGCGGTCCATTCAATCGTAACCCACGTGCGTCACGTTCGTTGTATTGTGTATATGTGTGCCCTTCTCTCTATTTCTCTCACTCACTCACTCAGTCACGGGCTCGCTTTCACTTGACGAGAGTCGAATTACAGGCCGAAAATTCGGTACGCGCACGGTGCTATTAGTCAGCGACGACGTGAGGCAAGACAAGTGCCAGCAGCGTCGTACCGGCGAGAATTCGTCAACGTCCGTCGACACGGCTCTCCTCCGAATGGATATGTATGCGAGGGAAATTGTGCTCAGAAGTTGGTATGGTAGTAGGCAGCGTTTCTGACCACTGCTAGTGAGATTCTGGGATATGCTCGGATGGATGGTCATTTTTATACGGGAATTAATGCGCAGTGTGTCCGACCTTTCCGTGAAGATTGGACAAACGAAACTGTTTCTTTGTTATATGTTCGGAAAAGAATTTTGTGATGATTGATTAATAAAAAGTATTGTAATTAGTTAATTGTAACGCATTGTCTATTCAACATACGCCACACTCAACAATTCATTCTAGAGCATCGGTTTAATGATAAACACATCAGTAGACAATTCTTTAATTATGTAAACAAGTTAAAATTGTGAAATAATTTTTTTTATTCGATGTTTTTATAATAAAATTATAAATTAGTAAACTTATCACTAATATCTAATTTAAAATCACATACAAAATATAGTAAACTTTTTAACAACTCTTGGAGAATGTGTTTTTCTTTTTTGACAGGTACAATGCATAATTAAATAAGTTTTAAAACTAATTAATTCTCGATAATCGAATAATCTAGTATACAAATTTTATGTACGGTAAATACGTCGAAAAAATGATTGTTATGCTTTTGTAGATGGTGTTCGCAATTCATATCTATATACACATTAAGTACAATAATATACTTAAAATGTTAAATTTATACAATGGTCTTCTTTCAATGTTAAATTTAACAATGAAATTGTTAAGTAGTTGCACAACCAGCTAAAGTAGTGAATTTCTCATGTCCCATAGCTAATCTTAAGTATTTTTCATAGATTTCTTCAATTATAGGTACGACACTAAATTCAATAATATTATTAACCCATGCTCTAATGGCGGAATCTATATGTATTTGGTTATCAGAGTCTAAAAATCTGCAAATAATTTTCATAAATAATAATACGTTCTCTTAGCAACAATATTTTTTGTTTTGAATAAATGATATGTCTTACATGAAATTAACTATTTTAAATTCTAGTAAGTTCAGATCAACTTGATTGTTTACCAATTTACGAATGGATATAGTTATATAAGATCCTTCAGTTTTGTAATGTTCTTGAACATCAAAAGATCTATACTCCTCTTCTCCGTATTTTATAGATAATTGTTTATAGTTGATCTATAAAAATGGTTATAAAAAATATTTCTAATTTTTTAAGAATAATAGAATAAATAAGTTATTAAAATACGCATACGTTTAAAAGGACAAAATCAACAGGAACATAAAGCACTACAAAATCATCTTCCAAAGAAATGGCAGTACTTCTCTTTCTGAATAAAAAATTAGTTCCCACCAAAGAGCTTTTGCATGCTTGGAATGACTTTTTCTCGTCTTTTTTAAAATTCAACACTACGGATATGTTTGGTAAAGATATTTTTTGCACTTTTTCTATTAATAACTGATTTGTTGCATCAATGATTTCGTCAGCTAATTTATCAAATGCTATTTTCATTTTCTTTGTGTGTGACCTTAAATGTAACCAATAATTTTATCTTAAAAATACATAAATAAAAACGAATCCAAGAAAAAAAATCTTTTTATTTACCTAAAAAGATCTCTGAAAGCAAATGAACCATTCATCGATATACTAACCGAAGTCAGATCAAACGCAGATCTTAATTTATCTTCTACTGTAGCAATTGCATTCTTTGTATAATTTGTTATAATATATTGTACAAGAGAATGTTCTAAAATAAATAAAGAAAAGAGGAAAAAAAATAAAAATTGATATTATGAAAACTTCAGAATAATTTCGGATATTGCTTTAGTTTAATGAAATGTACTTATGTGAGAAGCCTGTACTTTATTGTAAACTGGAATCATTTTACTTCCGTTTTTGTACATAAGCGATATACTTGCATCGGTGAATTCGTGAATAATGTGATCAACGCGATAACTATCCTCTGCAATGTAAAGTCCAACAGTAGACTTAAGTTTGATTCCCGTTAAATGTAGTCTGTTAAAAATACAAATTAATTTTAAAATGTTTAAAATGCTTTTTAAAGTATTCCAAGTAATTTTTACGTACTTATAACTAGAATTTAGAGGTTGGTTCAAAACACTACAAATCCGTATTTTACCATTGATTTTTGTGTCGGAAAGCTTAAAGAAGAAGGTCATGGTCAAAGTTTTCAGATTTCCAGTAGTAAAAGTCAACCTGGTACTTTGTTTTTCTTCCATAGATGAATCTATTAATTCACTACATAAAAAATATAGAAAAATTATGTATGTTAACAAATTTTCAATGGCATTACTCTAATTTTTGTATTTCGCTTACACATGATCGAAGCCTAATTTAAATCGTAAGTCATCTACTTTATTAGTATTGACTTCGTGTACTCCTAATTCCTTGTGAAACAATGTGCCATCCCAATGCTAAAAAACGTATACATTTTCTATAATTGATATTATAATATATTCATTTACGTTATTATTTTTTAATAAAATAATAACAAATTTCATTTACTAAATTCACAAAAAGGTGAAAAATAAAAACTTACACATATTATGGGTTCTAAACACATAACATTGGCACGTTCTACAGCTTCCATTAAAGCCTTGTTACCTGTGACTTTATAATAAATTATTAAAATGCATCCTAAGGCTATATTAGTATGTAATTTCTTCTAATTACTTTCAAGATATTCCATGATGATTCTCTCCCAAATAACGTAATAGCAAGATAAAGATTCAATCACTTGTAGTATTTGAGGTTATGTATACACTGTTTGCTATTTTTAGTAACTGATAGTAGTTTTACAGTCTATTCTAGAGAATAGTTTTAGTACACCCCTGACTTAGCTTTTTATATTGATTGGACACATTTTCTTCGTAATTACACTTCACATATTTTTCATTTAATAATTATAATTAAAATACTCTGATGGTTTCCTACGTCTAATAAATTTTCACTTGATAAGCTTGACGAAACTGCATAAAAATACTGCAGATTATAGGCTATTCATTATATCGTAGTGTAATAAAACTTCTTGGAATATTATTCTCTGCGAAGTACGAAAAACGATAGACGCACCAAGTATAGGCTCATCACTGAAGAGCAGCCTGTGTGTTGTGGGTGTGCGTATGTCTCGAAGCATCTTATCGCGCCAATGTCTAGATAAGTTTATCTGTAATCGGCATACAACGGCAAAGTTCTTGTACGTGATATCCGAATTAAATCGAAATGAACGAGAGTGAGAGATAAAAATACGCTTTGCAAGAGAAAGATAGAAAATTTGATGTTTGGTTACTTGAAAATTTTTATCAGATTAATACATTTAATGATTATATAAATAAAACAATAATATATGATAAATTTTAGAGAAATTTTATATATTAAATGTAAAATTAAAAGAGGAATTTTGTGGTATGTCATTTTATTAAAAATTTATTTATGCGTTATTTGACCAGAAACTCTGCAAGTGACAAGATTTTCACAAATTTTATCACATTTTTGTCCTAGTTAATATTAGTAAAAACAAATAATAGTTATATTTACTTGATTTAGTTTATATTGATAAGATACTAGCTGAGAATCAATCGAAATTCGTATTTATATCGAACACAAATTTCAGTATTTAAGACTTCAGAACGTCTTATCTTCAAGTAAGCATGATTCAAAATATGTCTTATCATACATCTTTACTTATCTAACGTAAAACCCGGTAAAGCTAATTTTAACATATTAACGCACGTATATTTATTACTTTTAATCTCAAGTTAATAGTGCCATTCATTAATATATATAAATCGAATTATGATTGTTACTTAATTTAAGTAGCTTACTTAATCTGACAAAGACACGCACTGCTTATTCGATTTGTAGACATTATTTAATCAAACAAATACATTTTTGTAAAATAAGAAACTTCGCATAAATAATAAATCAAGTTTGGTCTTAGAAGACTTTCTTTAAAAGAAATCAAAAGGTACAGTCCTTGAATTATAAATGCATTTTTGAAGTTATGACACACTTGGTTACGCAGAGCATAGAGGCGTGAATAGAAAAGCTCAAAAACGCGGAAATGATCTATATTACCGACTAGGTGACTTTCCTATTCATACCAAATATTTTCAAAAATGTATCTACTCGTATTTTCGCTTTAAACTACGAATTTAATAGTTATATAAAATTTACCTACAACATTGATAACACTGCTGCAATAAGATTTTATCACAAAGTATACATTCTCTACATTTTATGAGAATGTTGCCTTATTTTAAAATTTAAGATATTTATTTTTTGGACGTGTATCAGATTTAATATATGTATAGTAAAAAAATTCACTCAAAATTGTCCTTTAGTTTTTTATTATACTGTTAGTTTTATTACTAAATTTTAAATCAATAACCGATGCTGCCGTATTGCAGTATACGCGTTGTAGCAAAAAACATATAACTAAATTTAAATTGAATCTCTACAAAAAGCTCAATACTCCATATTGGCTATACCACAAAAGAAATATTTTCTTGAAATGTACACCCTCTCATATTTGGCTACAAAAAAAAAGAACTCTTCATCGCTTTAAATTATTATTATCAATCACAATCCAGCGACGTATTACCCAAATTCCATCGCTCGTATTACATTCCGCCAATCGACCCCCAAACTACCCCCTTCGCTTCTCAATCAAAAACTTCGGAAACACCGCACACACGCGTACGACCCTATCAAACCCTCACTCGTCGCCCTGAACGAAAAAGATCGACCCTCTCGATCTCTCTCTTTCTCTCTTTCTCTCTCGTTCCTTCCTTTTACATCGTCGAGGAAAAATCCCCCTCGAGATTTTACCGAAGCCATCATCATGCTGCAGCGAATCGATATACCATACAACAGACCCTCGCCCGAAAAATCAGGCCTGCCGTTTATCGGGCCAAAGGGCTTCCTCTCTCTCTCTCTTCTTCTCTCCGGCTTTTTCTCTCCAGCTGAGAGGTATAGTGAGAGAGAGAGAGATGGATACAGAGAGGAAAGGTTATAGAGAGCGACCGGAAGCACGGAATCCGAGCCGCGACACTAAAACCCCTGACCTGGTATGTCGGCCAATCTTTCGAGAGAGAAAGAGAGAGAGAGAGAGAGAGAGCGAGAGAGAGATGGCGCGATGTGCTGTTCTACGTCGCGGACTGCACACACGAGAGAAGCGCGTAAACCAAGCGTGTCATAAGTTCAGAAATGCACTTAGGGATTCAAGGACTTTGCAGTGCGGTGGTATTTTCCATTCTTTCGAGAAAAATAAGTTGGAGTCTGAATTACTGTTTGGAGTTTTATCTCAGCTATAATGTAATACCACACAGTGGACGCCAACAGTTGTAACTTTGCTGTTCTTTATTATCTTTACATGTATAAAAATTGGACAATGGATTGTGGAAAAACTATTTCTAATATAACATAAACGTATATGACAAAAAATAATAATAATTTGACAAATATAACGACGCGTAACTTTGAAGATATTGTATAGCAAAATGTATATTGTACTTAAATGGGTACAATTAAGAAAATAGTTTTATTATACACATGAGGCTATTATAATTTCTGATTTGTAATTAATTCATAAAGATAATGGAGTTGGAAATAATATTTTCATTTTGACCAAATTGCATGCTGTTATATTTGTTATTTTACAATACATTCGATTACATGTATTCACTAAAAATTTATGAATAAAAGATAAAAATAACAATAGCCCAACCAAACAAATTGCATCTATATACACTTGGAAATCCATATTTTTACTGCATCTCGCCAAAATAATCAAATTATATAGTACACTGGATAAGTATGCCGATCCGGTATACCACTTACTCGACAGAGCCAATATTTCCAACGCTAATAAAAATCAAATATTGCAAATGGGATATATTCGTGGAGAGCAAATTTCGCGCAGCCGGCGTACGTGTGTGTGTGTGTATATATATATGTATGGACTGGCGTTCAGAGGCCATTCATATTTGCCGGTACGACTCTCGGCGCGGAAATTTATACTCCCCTAGTCAAATCCAATAGATTCAATCAGAGAACATTTTCAATGGCTAACACGAGTGAGGGACAGGATTATCTTTCGTTTCCTTTTCTTTTTTTAATTTAAAATATTCATGACCTATGCCGGAGACCGACAGCCGCACGCGTTTTCCTATATCATCTGACGGTGAAGGAGGTATGACGCGACCTCGTTTCATCTATAGCAGCGGTGAAAGAAGTGCATTGAAAACGGATATTGTCGTCCGCTACTACGGTGTGCGTTTAGTAAAAAGAAGTATTTTTTAAGACAAAATTGTTTAATCACTAAGTTATAGATGACGATAATATTTTTCTTTCGTGAATGCATTACGGTAATGGAAATAACTCTTCGGTTAAGCTTGCTCCAGTTAAGTTCTCCAGCTTTAAATCGATCCTATGGACTTAAATTTATATATAGTTGTAAAGCCCCGATAGTTATAATACGAGTTTCTATCTGGAAACAGACCAAGCTTTTTGGTCAACATATTGCTTACAGATATAGAAAGGAATGAACTGATGATACCCTTTCAATGCCACAACTATACTAATTCCTGTAACAAATTTTAACATTACATAAACACCATACTCGTGCCCTTCATTTTCGTATAAATAATCTCCAGCGCTCATTATTAAGGCAATTTGTTACCAATGATGAATTAATCGGCACATTAATTAAGGAATAATTCGCGTGGCATTAACGAACCCGAAATTCCAGCCACTCAGGTGCAAGGGGAGAAAGGTACGGCTAAGAGGGCGCGCAACGTTAAAGCGTCGTGCATGCCGCCACTCGCGCGTTCCGCATTAGCGGCGTAATCGGCGCTGACGCGGCAAAGGTGCGAATACGAGCGGTAGCATGTAAGGTGCATTAGTATGCCGGCAACGAACGAGCGAGTGCAAACGCGTCTATAATTAGTATTTTCGGGGATAGAGGCAAAAGTGGAAGAGAGAGAGAGAGAGGGAGAGAGAGAGCGAGAGAGGTAAGCGAACAAAGGTAGTATACGCGAGGCAATGACCGGATGAATTAGCTCATCGGGGCTTGTAAATACTGAGAATTTCGCTCGTTTACCTGTTCAGCACTGGATTGGTTGTTTGAATAAATAAAATACGATGGCAAGGGTATAAGAGAGGATGAGCAGCGTAAAATTCGCGCTTTATGCTATAATGTCTGAGAGAGTTGGATGGCTCTATTTAGAAACTTGCAACACAACAACGCGTATAATTTCCCGTGAAATTGTTCCCGGTGTTATGTTAATTTGTTTAGAATGCGTTTCATTGCGATTTATCAGGATGAAGTCGTTATTGTGCTGATTAATGGCATAAATTGCATTCAGATCGTTTGATAATTTGATTTGCGAGCTTCAGCGAGCAATTTCGGCAGACTTTCTGCGGCTGTAAGCAAAATTTACATTTCTGTATAATTTACATACATTCCGTGACATTTGCATGCTGCACATATATATATACATTACGCGAAGCTTTAGTCAAATTAAATTTTTAATTTTTAGGTACTTATCTAATTGTTAGTGCAGTCGTGAATTTAGATAAATGTATAGCAATGTAAATATTGTAAAAAAAAATAAAAAATTGCTAATTTTATAAATGATTTTGTGAATAATCATTGAGCGTTTTTTTTATAAATATTTAACAAGCATGAGTACTTTGTCGAAAAATTTGATGTCAAAGGATAGATTATATAACTTTGAAACTGCACTTTTTCATTGAATCGACGTCTCGCAATATAATTCAACCTGGGTTTTGCTATTTCCTTATAGGGACCAACGTATCCCATATATTCTCGCCACAATAGATATTTCCTTCTGACTGCCAGCGAGATATGTATATTCGATGCATTAACATTTCCACCTGGCTATAAAGCATTAACATTAAATTTGTACGAAAGAAGAATTTATCATTACATGGAATTTCAATTCATACGGTAATTTCAATTTTGAAATATATCGAAGAGTCGTGTGATATTCTTTTTGTACGTCAAAAGGAATGAGAGGGATTTAGAAATACATTGTCGTTTTTGGAAGTATTAATTTTTTTCACAAAGAAAATATAAATATTGACCAAAATTATCCAATTAAAAAACTCGTATCTTTTCGAAAAATAATAACTTGTATAAAACATAACAAATTAATAAAAGCTGAATTCCTAGAAAATACTTTCGAAAAACATTGCAATTTTTCAGGAAATTTTTATCTCCAATTTCCAGGAAAGGATCACAACAAATACACTTTCCACGAGCAATAATTGAAATGTAATCGATTATAGTAAAAATAACAAATCTATGGCTTTAAAATGGCAAAATAAATAAAAATAAAACTGAAAGAAAACAAATAAATGTGATATATGATCTCGGTAGTTAACTTTTTAAACCAACAAATTTATTAATTCGAACAGTTTCTTGGGATACATTTCGCATCATCAATTTCAATGAATAATCCAAAGTAATTTCGCCCCCTCTCCCTCTCTGATGAAATTTTTACTCACTCCGCTTTAAAAATAATTAAGACTCCAGTATTAGAAAAGAAACAGACACAATCTTCATCCTTGAAAAGGGCTGTAAGAAAACGGAAGCAGGGATAGGCACCATGGACGCTCACGATTCCTCAGTTCACCGATACGGGAACATGCATTATTCAGTCGGACGATGTAATTCAGCGTGGATTTTGCCATTTCCTCGAGACCCGCTATATCCCCCTCTTACCTCTGCCCCCCTTCATAATAGATATTTCCTTCGGACGGGTTCGGGGAAGTACGAGAAAAAGGCAGGTGTCGAAAAAGAATTATCAGCAATAATTTAAAAAGAATTGGGCGGTGGTCGTGACCTCAAAAAATGCATGAAAATATTAAATTTAGTATCGATTATTTCCATGTATAATTTTCATACACCTTGGCTCGTCTGAGTTCATTAGATGAATAATAATATTTTACTTCTGGAAAAATGTAAGAAGTTTGCTAGTATGTAAGACGAATCTATATATTTTTTTGTTTTAATTCTTGGTAGTAAGTAGAAAAAAAAGTTATTCTCGAAGTAACTAGTTTCGCAAAAAGTTATATAAATTAAAATTTTTTGAAGAATTTTCGACTTTGCTTTATTGACTTTGAAAATTATTCAATCGCTTTTTTTTAAATGCTGCTGCAAAAGATCCGGTGCTAAAATATTCGTAAAATTTACTATCAGCGAAAACTAATTCCACAAGAATAACGAACAAAGAGAAATTTTCGCGAAAAAGAGAAAATTGTACGAAACTATCGCTTTTCTATTTTTCCTAATTATTTTTGATATGGCGTTTGCCATTATTCTCCGACCCTTAGCCAGTGCACTGCTACGGACGTAAAAGAATCGTACAACTTTGAAGAGCGTGAGAATTTAATAACGCAGCGTTTCTTAAAAATCGCATTGTGCGCACCAGAAGGAAAACAATACTTGGATCTTATTTTCTTCAATTCAACTAGAACATAAAAGCAGATTCAATTAACTATTTCCTCTCACCGTACTTATTTTAAAATGCAAGGAAAATTGAATCCCATTTACCAGCTATGTTAATTCTTCCGAAAAATAGAAGTGAATGGAGGACTGTAATTTTTTTTTTCTGCTTAAGTGTTTCTGAAAAAGAATAACAATTCCGTCTTTGTTCTTTATTCTTTGCTTTTTTCTTCGCTTCAAAAGCAAGAAATACTTAAATACAAAGAATTTAAAATTCAGTTACAATGCAACATAATTTAGTGCGTTAAACCAACTTTTCTTGTGGGCATTAATGTCTTCATGTTCCTCGTTTTCTTATCTCATTAAATTGAAGAATTGTAAGTAAAATACGTAGATAATTTATTTATTATAATAAAAATATTTCAAATATTAGTTGCATAAAATTAATATCTACGTATTCAAATTGGCAAATGAATCACATGATCTAGTAGGGTTTTCATATAAAAAATATTGTAAATTTTTCTAATAGTAAACATAGCAATAAAATATTAACTAATTTTCGTAAGTACCCCCGATGAGCGAAAGTTTGCTTTTCCGACGTTTACTACTTAAATTTATTTTTAGGCTATACTCGTCTTTCAATTTATTAACAGTCCGCGCTTAACTGAATATCCTACCATTCGCGCTCGTAGATCAGAATATAAACATTTCAGAAGAGTCATCGCTACAAAACTGTGGAAACCTACTCGACAAGCTGAATAGTGAGGGAGTTACTTCGAAATCCTCGCTCTTCTTTCTCTCTCTCTCTCTCTCTCTCTCTCTCTCCCTATCTATCTATCTACCTCGCTCTCGCTCTCTCTCTACCGTTCTCGTACTTTCACGCGCAACGAGAAAAAAACAATAACTTCATGAAATATATTTTGTTTTTAAAGGAAAAAGCACGAGACCCTAGCCGCCGCTTCTATTCATAATTGCCCTGCTGTTTAGTCTCCATTTTTAGGTAGAGAACCATTCCTACCATCCTTTACTCTCTCTCGGTCTCTCTCTGTCTCTCTCTCTGTCTCGCTCTTGCTCTAGATATATATATGCGCAACATGCAGGTATATAAAGCGTGTACGTGGGTATTTGTATGCGGTGCAGATTTCGAAGCAGCTTTTGCGCTCATTCATGCGCCTTTTTTATCTCTTGAAAGAGACACAACGAGAGGGAGAGCATGAGCGGGAGGAAAAAAGCGGAAGAACGAAGAGGAAGAGAGAGAGAGAGAGAGAGAGAGAGAGAAAGCCAGAAAAGGGGGAGGGAGGATGTACGGCCGAAAGGAGAGTGGAAGAGTACACTTTTTATAAATGTAGCGCAAACTCCCCCGAGCAAGTTGGTCAATGAGCGCGAGCACGGTAAACTATTACTTTTACTTTTTTAAGGGAAAATTGTTGAATTTATCGGATTTTGCGATAAATCGAAAAATTTTTTATGATACAAAGTTTAGAATTGTACGGGTAATGCAATTTATTTCGTTATTGAAAGGTTCGGATTTTGTATGAAAAAAACTTATAATTTTGAAAAGTTTCAAAAATATTTTTTATCGTCTAAGGTGCAAAAAATTAAAAAAAAAAAACGACCGACATTTACGACCATTTAAAAATTATATTTTTTAATATTTACTGTCACCTAGGTATAAAGTGACATTTATGATATCTAATAATTTAAAATGGCATTTTACAAATGCATGTTTCTTTGAAAAAGCTGCATACAAAGATTTTAAATTGATAGCACGCTAAACAATGCATTAAAAATGCAACAACGATAGTATAGTAAGTTTTCACATTATATTCTTTTAATTGAAAATGAATCTATTTTAACGTTATTTTATAAAATTATTATAATTATAACACGATATGTATTAAAAATTATTATCATTGATATTACTAGTATTCACGCTATCTTACAATTATTTTCATCCCTTAAAAACCCCATACAATAAAATTTCTCATAATAACTTTCATCTGAAAAGTGCAACATTTTTGACGAAAAGGACATTAATAAAGCGAGAGAAATTTCAGAAAGGGTACGAGAAGTGTCGAGTCAGTGAAAAGAGAAGCACGAGAAAAGCGGAACGCGAGAAAGAGTTGGATAAGACGTCGTCGTCAGGGTGTGTGTTGCAGCTCGCGCGCTAGATGCAGCAGCGGTTTTATTAAAAACATCTCTTATTTCGCTCAAGTGCAACCGCACAGGCCGTCGCCCTCTGAATACCTTTTGTTTGAAATTTTTTAATAAAGTCCGACGTCGCGGTCTTCTCTCCTCTCTTTCTCATCCCCTCAACTGGCCCCGACGACAACGTCGGGACAGCACGATGGTGGGATAAATAAAAAAAGTTTAATTTTCGAAATTTTTGCATGGATTCGGTTTCGCCACCGACGCCTCAACAGCGTCGGTGCGGCGACGCTTTTAATCTCGCGCTGCTCTACCCACGGTGAAAGATGAAGGCAATTTTAGAGCCGGAATTTAACCCATTAACGTGCGCGCCGGCGCGCGCACACAAGCGAGAAGAGAAGTTCGCCCGTGGGGTAATTGCGGAGGAGCGCGCGGCGACATGCGCGCATGGTGGCTTCGCTTTCCTCTCTTTTTTTTCCTTTCCTCACGCTGCCGCTAATTGTGAATTCACAGAGGGGGGATTAAGAAGTATGTCGCAATAAATTTAGTAGAAGATGGCAAATTGATTTATTTTAATGGCGCTAAAGTATATATTCATGTGTTCGCTTGACGTACTATATTAATTTTGCTATTTCATATTTATACTGTAAGTTAAATTTTTATGTGAAAATTTAACGATTATTGTGTCGCTATTTCATTTTTGTTCGCAATTGCAAATACCGAATATTTCAAAAGTCTATTTTGAACCCAATATCTATTTGAATTTTTTCGCACTTAAATATTTTTAAGACATTATGCAAATTAGTTATTACTCGAAAATTTTGTTATGGGAAAGGATAAACGGATCTAGTTTGTAGTAAAACTTTATTGTTATGGTGCATGGTTCTAAGATATGATTTTTTATTATGAAAGAAGTAAGTGTATAAATGATTTGACTGATAATTAATTTAGACAGAAAATAGTTTATTCACCTATATATACAAAAAACTTTTTACTGCTGTGATTATCCGTTATTGATGGAAGTTTTGGACGTGGGCTGGGAAGTTCTTAAGGTTCAAAGTCGCGACGCTCGGTGGTGCAATATGTCGCACCGAAAACAAAATTTTCATTCGGGCGAGCTAGATTTCATAGAGGCGTGCACGCGAAAGTTTCAATAGACGAATGGTATGCGCTTTGTATATTGTTCAGAAATCCAACTAAAATTTCGCTGTATTGGTTCATTTCTCAAATTATGTTATACCAACGCTGTGATACGTGCGCGTTTCTGCTCGTTTTACTTTTGCAAAATGTGAATAATATGGTTTAAAGACAAACTTTAAAAATAATCAGTAAAATTCAACTTTTAATCTCATTTATCATTGAAACCTAAAAAATTAAAAAATCGTTAACAAAATATCATATTTAATAGAGTGCATGAGAAATAATCTACACTTTCAACACCGCACACATTTCAATTCAGCAGATATACCAATGTCGAAATTTCATAAGACCGCAAGATTTCGCAAAATTTTCAAATATTCAACGAGTGTCGCCTTAAAGCGTCAGCCTAGCCCAGATTTAAAAAATTTTTAATAAAACGCGCCCCATCGCGATTTTACCCTTTTCAGCGTATCGCGTCTGGGGCTACCTTATCGTACGGACGCGCGTTCTGCTAAAATCTCCGTCCTTTTGCCCCTTTTATGTTAGCAATTGGAACCAGTCGTGCTCTCGACCGCGACGAGACTTTATCACACCGGTGAAATTAAGAGATGCGGCTTTATTTTTCTTTTGCTCCTTCGTGCGTTTTAATTCTGTTGATATCGAGTTTGTTAATTGTTAGAAGGTGGAAAACATTTAAAAATTCTCGGCTTTAGTGAATATTTTTATTATTTTACGGACACTTTTTAGGTTTTGGTTACGTTAAATGGATGACAATTTTTATTAATGATACTCGTTTACGAAATTGATCATTTTGGATTCATAATTAGGACTGTTATAAAAAATAAAAGGTTTTAATCATGCATGGTATGAACGTAATTTGCATAATTCAAGTTTTAGTTATCTTATGTATTCAAAATTATTCTGCACTAATTCGGACGTGTAATTTAAATACATTAATGTAGTATTCATTGAAATATATTACAATTAAAATTCGAACGCGTAACGAAAATATAAAAAATTTACGTAATAATAATGTGGATTTGTATGAATATAATATAAAGGACATTATATTAGTGAAATATTAATTTCATTTCCACTGAAAATGGTAATTATATTGTGAAATGATATTTGGAATATAATAAATAATAAAACGGGTTTTGCTAGCGGGGGCTTGTAAATCATTAATGTTGAATGAAAAAGAATTTGAAAAATGGGACGTCATATTTTTGTCGAGTATTGAACTTGGGATCTTTGGTTTTCGATGAATACGTCGGAGCTGAACTACCAATGTATGTTCTTATATATCTCCGAGTTATCATCAAGTGCAATATACCACCCGAATACACCAAAAAAAGGCCTAACCTTTTTCCGATTCGTCGCGTCCGTAGAGAGTAAAAAAAAACATAAAATTTAAAACTTTTTTTCCGTGAAATTAATTTTTACTATCCTCAAAACACTTGCATGATAGTTAATTAGACGTATAAGATTTATATTAAGATGAAGAAAATAAGAGAATACGTTGAAGATTTTATATGAAACTTATACTGAAATACTGTTTTTCCAGTGTCTGACCGAACCTGCCCTTCATCTACTTGTATCTATATGCTCAAGGTAGTATTAATTCATTACCGTTTTTTGCCAAACTTTTTCTAGGTTAAATAAGCGAATTTTTTCACAAAGTTAATGGTTTCTTTCGTGACCTCGATATATAACACAAAGTTGCACATATATCTTTCAAGGAACGAAATTGCGCTTCATGGAAATATCTCACTACAAAATAAAAAGAGAAAATCCACGTCGAACCATATTAATAAGAGCTCGTAACATTTCAGCAGAAAAAACTACCCTTTACGCTTGCGAAGCTAGCTCAAACATTGCACATCCGCTCGAAAGAACCGGATATATTTTTAAAACTACAATTTTTTTTCGCGCTCAACGCTCAATATAACATCTCTCGCGTAGGCTCTCACTCTTTCGCAGAAACTCTCTCTCTCTCTCTCTCTCTCGTACAAAGCTCTTCCACTCCCTGGCTCTTTCCAAAACAAAAACGAAAAGCCATCTCCAGTCTCTTTGTCTCCCACTTCCTCTTCCAAAACAAAAGGTGGTGGAGAAAAAAAAGCAAAACGAATTTCTCGCTAAAACACACGCGCGCGCACGTATACGTCGATGGAATTTTTTCCAACAGCTCCGTTGGATTACTGCGCTATACCTTTTTCTGCATAATCAGCGATCACAGGTCGAAAGGTTGGTGCATTATATATATATATATATATATATATATATATATACATACACACACGCTATAAACGATTACTCGGTGCGCCGTGTAAGTTTTCGCGCGGATTAACATGCCTGTGGAATTAGAGCCGAAGGAAAGGGGTACGTAGTTGGAGGGCAGGAATTGATGTAATAAAAACAGAGCGATTATCACAGCTGAACGGACACGCGGCCCCGAGAGAGAGAGTGAGAGAGAGATAGAGCTGCATTCTGAGAGCGAGCACGCCTCTGACGTCACGCTGTACTCGCGCGGGTGCAAGATATCGAGCCGCGGATCTCGCCAACGGCAGCGCGTGTATAGTAGTATCCATACCTTCGTAACCCTGCGACCAAGAGAGGGAGCGAGTACTGTGCTTCCTTCTCAAAATATAATGTGAGTAGCTACTATATATCTTTCTTCGTATGCTTACGTAGATATACGCACGTGTTTGGGACACTCATGCATACGTGGGGTGGCTTTTTTTGGCACACCAGGGCTGATGTCAGTGAGGGGTGTGAAATTATATTAAAACATCAGCTGTTTTAACGCAATTGCGTAAGATTTAGTGACGTATGTGTAGTTATGCGTTTATCAGATATCATGATTGACGTGAACGCGAGTTCAGGATGGGAGTATGGCTTGCTTTTAGTAGACGTTTTATGTAAATATTTTTTACGTTGATGATCAATAGTAAACAGAATGGAAAGTATTAGTTATAAATACTAGGTGTTACTTCATTTTACTATAGAAAGTTGATAAATTATACATCTAGAAGTTAAGATGATGGTCTTTCTTATCGGTACGGAAACGTTATGAATTGATGCATATATTATAGAATTGCTGAAAATACATCTCTAAGTTTTCCAGCAACTTTTTTTACGATACTTTTTTTTGCTTACGTTATTATTACGTATTTCGTTGGAAGCAGAGTTTATGTTAGTAGCGCTTGACTCACCTGCAACACAAAAATATAATATAATTAGACATACACGTATTATATAAAAATATATTAATGTGAATTGGAACAAAGTATATAACACTTGACTAGATAAAAAAAAACATTATTAAACGCTTATTTTATCATACTCTCATTACAATCATAAGCCTTAAATTTTAACTTTCTAAGTTCGAGTTAAAAATTTTCAGTATAAATGTACTCTCAATATAAATTCTCTCTGCATATATCCGTGTATTTTCGTGAACAGTAAATATCCAACGCGAAAAAAACAGCTTTAAACGTCGCTCTTTTGCCAAAGGATACACTACGCGCGTGCGCGGGCCTTTTGCATCCCATTCAAGTCAAACAAAAACCTGTTTAAAATGTCAAAAGAAAAACAGAGACTGAAAAAAGAGAGAGAGAGAAAGAGAGAGAGAGAGGGTGAGTGACTCGTGAGTACGCGCGCTCGCGTTCACCAAAGATAACGAAAGGAACAAAAGCCCTCGGCGTGTTTTGCTGCACGTGCTGCGCGCATACACGTGCTAAAGGCAGCTCGAGAGTGCTTTTCGCCCTCTTCGCTCACAGGAGGAGACGAGGGAAGGGGGGGGGAGGGACCAAAGGAGTGCAAATCAGCCCTTTAAACAAATTTCCTCTCTGTCTCCCAAACTTACAATTATGTGCTGCGCCGAAAAAGGAGCAACGCCATCGCACAGAGCTTCGTCTGTTTTCTCGAGCGGTGGGTCACGTGTAAGGCACAAAAGAACTGCTATAGTTTCAGTGCAAAAAGCTTGAACTTTCGAGCGCGTGTAGTTTCGACGAAAAAAAAACGTCATTTTTGCATGAGGTGGTGGTGCATGGTAGGGAGAGCAGCTGTGACCACGAGTCTAGAAAATTAAAGCCAGAGAAGAGAGAGAGAGAAGCGCGTGTATACCCTCGAGGAAATTCCAGGAGGTACGGTACATAAAGGGAGACCTATACGATGGGGAAAAATATGCACGCGTGCAGAAGAGGGAAAGAGGCTGTGTTTGGCTTTTGAAAAAAAATTTTCTAATCTATTTCGGCAAGAAGTCTGTTCTTTGTGACACTGTGTACAGACGTAGGTATATACTCGAGCGCAGAAGGTGAGGTTCGATTGCTCACGTAATGAGATATTATATTTAAGTTCGTTAAAATTTTGTTAAAGTCTCGGGTTTATTTGTAGAACTGTTGATGCGCGGATATATATCTCGCTATATTATACAGTTGAGTTCAGAATTTTGCCCCCCTCCCCCCCGCCACTTTTTAACCAAAAATTCCTTCAAAATTTACATTATTTTGAAATGGCCAATAGCTCCACCACCCCACCACCTGCGTGTTGCGTAATCTATACTATAAGTATGCATTTTACCATTTAATTAATTTAAAACTTTGTTGTTTATAATTTTAAAAAACAAAACTGAATTACTTTTTTAAATACACAAGGTTTAATGGTGGAGGGTTTAAGAGCTGAGGGTTTCGGTTTTCACTTTTTAAGGGTTTTAAGGGACAGTTAATAGTTCGAAGGTTGAAGGTTTAAGGATTCAGGGTTTAAGTGTTCAGGGTTTATTTAAAAACATAGTAAGTATTGTGGAATTTCTACATACTTTATATTTTTTGCAAAATCATCCTTCATATTTAATTTAAACCATGCTGCTAATGTAGTTTCTTTCTTAAGTAAAGCTTCACACTCTTTATTTTCTTCAAAAATAAATTTTTGTTGATTCTCCAAGTGTACAGCTAAATGAATAACAGAATGGCTTTCACCGCACAAAGGAAATTCTTGTAAACGCCAAGCTGCTTCCATTGGACTTAAATATCTACCGTCTAGAAATTGAGTAATTTCATCACACACAAAATTTTCTGTACTGTCATTACTTTTTTTTCTTTGTATTTTACAAAATGCTCTATCACCACCTTTTTGTATATAATCAAACATATATTTGATACTATGAATCGATGCACAATACTCTATATTAATATTACATTTATATTTTATTAATAAAAATTTATTGTATGGAATACTGTTTTATTATGGACAGGTATGATTTTACTATTTTTCGTTCTATATGTATGATTTTCTCGAGAATTATCCTTTCTTTGGTACTCAGAATAACCGTTTTCTCTTATTATTGTTGAATCTACTAATAAATATTATACTCATGTTACAGTTATACGATATATTGGTATTTTAACTCTGGGGGGTTGGCGAGCGGAGCGAGCAGAGGGGCGAAGCCCCACTAGTATATATATATGAAGAGCACCCTTAAAACTATAACATTAGAATTTCAAAGTTTACTATAATATTTTTGTATTAATTTAGTAATGGGTAGAAAATAAGTGCTTTCTGATTCTGGGTGCAGGAGCTTTTGCTCTCGCATAATTTAATTTTAAATAATATTCTTTCTGATCTCTCATTGAAATAATGTAGATCACTGGTAAAAAATTTTCTAACATTATAAACGTTTAGAAAATTAGTGCATCAACTGAATGAGCATAATTTTCAATAACAAGTTTAAAATCATACATTACCTCCTTTTCCCGTCTTATTCCACCCCCCCTCTCTCTCTCTCTTGTGTGTGACGTCATTAAAGCAATACCGTCCCGGACACATTACAGAATCACTATGTACCATGAACCATAAAGGCGAGACTCCCCCTCCGGCCGGGCTATTTTAATTATTATACACCGATAGTCTAATAATAGCCACACTCCGGCCAAACCCGTGCTTCTTATTATAGTAATTTTCCATAAATGAAAGACACGCTTGCGCACATACACACGCGCTTTCCCCGCACTGGACGTAGTTAACTTCCCTACATGAGCGAGAGAGTGAGAGAGAGTGTGTGTGAGAGACCAGGGTCTAAATTAACAAAGCTGCGAGAGCGCGCGTGGAGCAACTCGAACGCTAAAAGCGAGTTCGCCGGCTGCCTCGGGAGACCGACGTTGAAAGCTGAGAGGGGGTGGGGTAGTAGTAGTAGTAGTGGTAGTAGGGTAGTAGTATATATAGTGGCGGGGTGGTCTACATATACACGCTGCTTCCGCTTTTCTTACTCGCTTTGGAATAAATTTAGCGCGAGCCACCACCCCCAATTATTATTGCAGCCGGGCGCGTGAGAGTTGGAAGAGAGAGAGAGAGAGAGAAAGAGAGAGAGAGAGGGAGGGAGGGAAGAGAAGCGTGCACGTATCGTGTGTACAGACGCTCGTAAATATCGACTTGATGCCGACGGTAGGTAGGTAACCTAGTTTCACCAGGGCGACGATTAGAGAGAGAGAGAGAGAGAGAGAGATGCGCGTGCGAACGGCAAGGGAATGATAGCCGCTTTTTTGGATGGATGCCTGGATTGTAAGGTTGTTTGGGTTGTATGGTCGTCTCGGGGGTGCTTTATGGTCGGCGGCCTCTTGATGGGTGTTATTTGTATTGCAGCTGCGTGTATGGGTTTTCTCTGGGTGCAACACTTATGCGCCGCGAGGTATGTCCTGCGATTTATGACTTTGGCATGCAGCGTTTGATAGTAATTTTTAAGAAGAATGGCTATTTGAGTGCAATGCTGATGGTGCGATCGAGTTGGTGGTGAATTTTTAAGGAAAATTTTGCAGTTGTATTTAACTGGGTGGTAAACGGATCATTGAACTAGAAAGAACTGAATTTTATTTTAATGAAAATATGAATGCGTTAATGATGATATTTGAAATACTGGAATAAATTGTTCTTGTGTTTTAAATCATATCAGAATTCAGAAAATACGTTTTGTAAGTTCTGAAAAAAATAAACAATTCTACAGAGAAATTTGATCAACATTTATTATTACAAATCATCGCGATTGATGAAATGTGAATCTGGAGTTCGCACTGTTCAAATCTAATAAAATATTTAAATAATTTAAAGGCAAAAATTTGGTCGAATTCACTACTTATTTAACCCCAACATTTGATTTAAGAAAATTCTACCTTGATGTTTCAACGATGCACTAAAATGAATGATCAAACAATCGAAAGAGACTACGCTAATAAACTACGCGTTCTACATCGAATCAACGCCGGTGAACAGAAAAACTCGCTCTCAAACAGGAAACATAAAGCACTCATATCTCCGCATCCGTCGGCACCGTCGGCACAGACGACATTAACAAACGAAAGGATGGGAAAATAGAAAAGCACTCTGGAGTTGATTTCACATCCCAGCTCGTCCTCTCTCGCCGGTGTGAGAATTTTCCGCTCCACATGCAATTCGCACGATCGAACAATCAAAAGCAGCCACGAGATATAGAGACCGAGAGAGAGAGAAAGAGAGAGAGAGAGAGAGAGAGAAAGAGAGAGAGGGAGGGAGTGAGAGAGTTGTAATCTATTATTAAGCTTCCCGCGCGTGCGCGCTTTACGTCAATGAGGCGGCTCTCGCTTTCGTTGAAAAAGGCGGCCGACGTTCGCGCGCACTCGCTTTAATTAAAGCCACGGCTCGATTAACGGCCGGCCGATCTGTGTGATATGTATATATAGGTATATAGAGGAACGCGAAGAGCCGATTAATCAATTTTATGTGATGTGGATACCCTCGCGCGTCGTTGATGAGAGAAGTGGAGAGGATATGTGCAGTAGGTTATTGTGGACGCGTGATTGAGTCGTCCTTACAGGGCGAATGTAGAATGGCCTCTGGTCGAGGAGAGTTGGTAATGAAGTGCGAAAGGTTTTTCGTGTGCATGAGATTTGGTTTAATGATGAAACGATGGATGAATATTTTTTTATTGGATGTCTAATCGTGTTGTACTTGTATTCTATTAAAAAATTTTACTGACATAGTCTTCAAGGAGTGGCTTTACTTTTTATACAACGGTAAGCTTTCAAATACTTACGATGTATGATAATAATTTTAATACGAGAAATAAAGAATTTATGATTATCTTTTATGTAACCGTAGCAGCGTCTACATTAATTATTAACATAGTATTCACGGCATGAGTATTGTTGTAGTATAAATAATTACGTAGGGTTGTAATAAATACGATAATTCTAAATAACATTACATATGTTAACAGAATATAAAAAATATCGATCAGTTATTAATAAATAATAACGCTACTCGGAATAATTTAAAAAATAAGTGATGTATTGTAACAAAACGAAAAATAACAACAATAACATTTTATAAATTTTCTTATAAATATCAAATTTTAACTGCAATAACAGATGTAAAATCACTATAATTATATCACATACAACCATGTATACCTCAAGTAAAATAAACTATTATTTTTTATAAAATGTTACGATCGATTTCATATAAACAAAAGTTATTCAAACAAAATAAGTTCAACGTAACTTTATCATAAACTCTATTATTACAGTATTTACGAGTGCGTTCTAGAAAAATCAACAATTGAACCTCGACATTATCGTCATGAACTTCTACAGCTCCGTCATACTAACCTATCGCTTTCCGATTGTATTTTTCACTTCCTCCTTCTCCTCCTCCTCCACTTCCCAAACCCAAACATTCTATACCCTCGCACATTCAGCATCCACGTGCGCAATCGCGCAGCCTGCCATACAATTATATCATGACCCAATAATATTCAATACCCGAACAGCGTCCCGCAGACGGAACGAGCAAGCGAGTGTATTATCTATAACCCACCCTCTCTCTCTCTCTCTCTCTCCATCGGTATGCGCTTTAATTACCAATCACGAAATTATCATGCTAATTGCGAGCTCGTGTCGTACGTACCTTACCGTATAGTAGTACCAGCGCGCTCTTGCAATCAGGTTATCGCGGGACGCCACACGCACTATTGCCGGTAGTTACAAGATATTTAGCGTTTATTATCGTAAAGTCTGTGTGTCTCTCTGTTCCTCTCTCTCTCTTCTCTTTGTGTGGCAGTGGATTAGGTTGGCCGCGCGCGTCGGTCCTGCGATTCGAGAATGGACGTTGACCTTAAATTGCTAGGTCCACGGTTGATTAATACGCAGCAGCGGGTGATTTATACGCCACTGGGTGGAATGGCAAAGGGAGAAGAGAGGAGAGAGGGGGAGGGAAAGCTTTTGAGGATGCCGCCACGAGATTGGCATTTATTGATGTGCGGTTTGCGGGCGATGCGCGTGTACGCCGCGTGTATTTAGTTTGTCCATCGAGTAACGTTGCTGATTGATGTAAGATTTGACAGGGTCGGAGAGAGTTTTGCGGGTTAATATCGGCGATAAGATTAAAATTAATGATATTGGAATTTAAGCGTAATTTATAGTTGAGAGATAAAAGTATTAATTTATATAAAAATATTTATATCGCTTTAGTAGATACAAATTTAGTTGAGATGGACATAAACTGGTACAAGTTCCGTTCCGTTACTCAACCATGTTATAGAATAAACTGGAATCAGGTTGCTTTGAAATAATAAATGTATAAAAGAAAATCACTTGTACTACTGTTTTTACAGATATTAAAGATAATATTTATTACACGGTTTAGTTTTCTCTGACCCAGTTCGTTACAACAAGTATATTGCTGATCATTCCCGTAAAATGAACTTATTCGTGTTCTTTCCAATTTTCCGATATTCAAAATATTAATAAATAAGTTAGTGAATGATTTAGTTAGTTCGCATAACTTAAATTATGAAATAATGTTACACGACCATTTTATTGATGTTCAACAATTCCATTTAGTTTCTTGTCAAAGCGGTAATCCGAATATTTCTTGTACAAAATTTAAACAAAAATGCATTTACTCTTAAAATTTCTATGCTGTATTTATTTCAATAGTAAATCAGACAAACACAAAAGTACTTTAAGCAAAAGTATAGTTAATTCATAAGATTGTCTTATGTGCATTTACTGGTTATCATTTTGTTTTATATCTGTTCTAAGCCCTTATTTCCAATCGTATTCCCGAAGTTAACAGCAAGTCGTAGGAAAATAGTAGAACAAAGCCTATATAACCAACCTCAGACCAAAGATAATTCAAAAACAACCCTACATAGGGCACGAGATCATTGTCTTCAGCGAGATATCGATCCCCAATTTGAACCAAATCAATTTCTTCTCAATCATCAAGGTCAATGACGAGAGTAACGACTAATTAAATTATCGCGCGCTACATCTACTAAAAAGGAAGGGAGAAGTCGTAGGGCCGTGAAGTCGAGGGGTGAATCACAGTACAACAAGCCTGCTCGCCGAAGCAGTAACCATACTTGCTTAACGGAAATTTCTCATTGTCCATAGGTGAGGTCTGCGGTCAACTACTGAAAACGGATCAGCGTTAAACCGATGCTGATCGTCGCGTTTTCTCGCCACAACATGGCAGCCTCGTTTACGGCGATAAAAATCGTTATATACTTTGCCGATTAACCTGTGAAATTTTATACATAGTTGTAGACAAGCTCCACATATAAAATACGATGCAGATTGTAATTAATACTCTAAGAAAATTTAATTGCTGCTATCAATTACACTCATTATCAGTCGCTAACATAGAGATGAGGGTATTGTATCCTTGGAGCGCGTGGTATGTGCGTATGGGAATGCGACTCTCATGGATATTGCTATGCTGCGGTAGTACCTGATTATAATGATATTGATTGTGATGATTTTTTTATTAATATGGATGAATGTATAATTGTTATGATTTTCATGAAGCTTTATATATATATATATATATATATATATATATATATATAATGCATTGTTACGGAATAAACCTTAGACTTTAATTGGTTTGAAAACAAATTTTCTCCAATTTTATTGAAAATATTTACCATGTTCAAATAAATAAAAAACTAAGTCAACATTTTCAAAAAATGAAAAATTATTTATCTACAATATAACCAATACATAAAACAGAATAATTTCATTATGCTCATGATGGTACAAGTGATATAAATTCATTCTATTCAAACATTATTAATTTTCAAAACTCTAATATTTCACTTTTAACAAATACACTGCACCCTCACGTACCAGTCCGTACCGCGTGATTTTGTTTTTATTTCTTTGTGTGCTAGCGCGGGTTATATTAAAGTTTTCATAAGAAATCGATACATCTTATACATCCGAACGCGGCGTTGAAACTTTTGCGGCACGCAACTTTTCATACTTTTTCTCAAACACAGCAAAAAGGTGGCGGGGCGGGGGTGAAGGCGCGTTCGCGAGCGCAAGAGAGAAAAAGAGACGTCGAGAAACCTATCAAAAACAGAGTACAAACTCCATTTGTTTATTTGAGGTACAGAAGGTGCCGAGAGCCGCTGACCTTTTCTCTCTTTCTCTCTTCTTTCGCGACGAAGAAAAAAGCGAAATAGAATAACTTCGTGGCTGATTGAATCCCCAGAACGCGGCCGAAAGTTTGGGAATTTCGTCGCAGTAAGATTCCGCTCGGCACGCTGCCGTCATTAATGTTGCCTTAGCGTCCCAAGCTCGCTTTGTATGTAGATTTGTTTTGTTGCCGACTGGTCAGCGTATTTCTGAATACGTTTTTAATGCGCACGACTTTAATTTCGAAGTACGAAGATTGGTTTTCTGTCTTTTCTGGTTTTGTTGAAGAAATGTTATGTAAATGTGAGTAATAACGTGCTTCGAAAATTTTTAAACTGGATTTTGCACGAGAGAAAATTGTATGCTGGATCATTAGTTACTTTCATGGAAAACATTTTTGACAGATTTTGTAACACTTCAAGAACTTTTTTAAGGACTTTAGAAATTATATTTAAAGATTCTTTAATTCAATATTAATGGCAAAATGAATAATATCATAACTTTCTCTTCTGTAACATTTATTCTCAAATAACTTTTCTACGTATTAAGAGTATATAAGTAAACTTCGCGTTCTTTATTATATAAATAATAAGTTTCGTGTTTTACTTCACATTTATGAAATTATTTCTTTATATAAATACTCGTTTGCAATCAATTAATAATTATTCTTGAAAGCATTACAAGCCTGAAAAAATTATTTTTTACTTGGATAAGTTTGAAATTTCAGGTACTTTGAATTCTACTATCCTCTAAACGAATGAAAGTTTTATTCGATTGACTTCAATCAGCGCGATTTAATAAAGGATATAATTATAATATAAATTTTACTTTGAATAATTTTTCTCTCAATCTGTATTGAATTCTCGTGCCAGCCGTTAGATTTCAGAAGCAAGAGAGTTAAGATTATAATTTCAAGAACTCTCTTACGATAAAAAAGAAACATTAAGACTTATATTTGTCGAACATATATTTTTAATAAAATCTTAATAATAATGAATTTATAAATTATAAAAATATTTTAATCATACATTTTTTACATAATATTGAATATTGAATAAATTATTTCTTCCTCTTTTACTGAATGATATTTATTTAATTTTAGTTAGTTTCATACATCACAATGAATACCGATGAAAAATAACTACCACGTGGTTTGGTTGCCCATTCAAATGAATAAAAACAGCTTTATCTTCGCACATATTTGAATAATTTAGCCTTAACATTATTATCAAGTAATATTTGATCTATGACAGCGCCTAAGGCAAGTAAATATTTTCCACCGTGCCGTGGTGCAATCTCGTAAAAGCTTGTTTTATAAATAAACAAGGAATTCGCCGATTATTTCCATATTTCCGAGACTCTTAATGCCAGTAAGCTGCCATCATTCAATTTCATTATTAAATCTCTTTCTCTCCCCCTCCCCCTCCTATCTGACTCTCTCTCTCTCTCTTCGCCGAACATAAAACCATAGAGAGAAGAATATAGAAGTAATAACTTCCCCCACTCCATCTTCACGGCCTCGACTTATATATACATTCGTACGCTCGATTGTACTTCACTTTATTTGAATTGTTCATGTAATCGCTCTTTCGCTGCTCGGTTAATTGCTCTCAAGAAGCTTCTTCGTCCCGGGGAAATTCGTTTTTGCGGGGCTTTCAATTCCCTTATCATATTTCCCGGACAGCGGCGGCGGCAGCTATTGATTGCTCTTTCTCTCTCTCCCTGTCTCTCTCTCCCTCTCCTGCTAATACCCCGTTTTTCTCTATTTTTTCCGCTCGGTATCCTCGTTGTTTACGTCACTCGTCGCGTCATTACGACAATTTTCCTCTTTAACGATGACCAGCGAGACCAAGAGTCACCTTTCCTTTCGCGTGTACTTTTTCTTTTCTCGCGCGTAAACACGCGATCTATGACGCGAGCGTGGGAAAACGTGGAAATTTATTGTATCAATCTTTTAAGGACCGCGCCTTTTTTCCTGTGGAGCAGAAAGAGAGAGAGAGAGAGAGAGAAAGGATCAGCGAACTTTTGCTCTTTGGCCTTTCACCTTCGACGTGTCGCCTCACCCACGCGCAAAACGTCGCGAGAGGAAAAAAAGTGAGGCTCTTATCAAATTTAGAGGATTCGAGATCTAAGTGCGTTGGATGATGCGTGTAGCTATATATACATTTGTGCATCAATTTTTTATAGGCCTAGTGGATAAACGACGTGAGTTTTATTAACGCGCAAGCGCAAGGAGATATCAGTTTTGTTTATGGAGCGGAATATGAGTAGGTGGATGGGCTCGCGGACTGTGTATTTACATATTTATTGTGACGCTATTAGCTCGTACGTTTTTTCCCCTGCTTCATCAGATATTCTTCTGTATTTTTAGCGTAAATATATCAAGGAATTATGAAGGTTGAGGCGTTATCTTGACATTATGGAAGATAATAATTGTATTATTCAATGGTGATTTTTTTTTAACATTATTCAAACTCTGGAGTTTAAACCAATTAGTAATAATGGTACTTGAATATTTTTTCTTTAGTCAAAGACTTTTTTGTAATTGACAATGTCAATTTTGCGTACACGAGATGACGTATATATAGACGACGCACACACACACACACACATATATATATGCGTGCAGTCTACGGCCGGATTATTAACGGGCGAGAGCCGTCGTCGCGCGCGAAGAATGGGGGAAGGAGGGCGGAGAGGCGAGGAAATGCCACGATCGCAAGTTCGAATGGAATTCCGCGGGGTGTCGAAGCCCCGCGAGCGAGTCACGTACACTTCCCTTCGCAGCTTCTTCTTCTTCTTCGTCGTCGTCTTTGTCGTCGTCGTCGTCGTTGCTTTCGTTATATATTTTCTCTCCTCGCCGCACAGGAGGGAAAAAAAGTCTCAGAACGTATTACGGGAGGTTGCGGCGAGTTGTTCGTCGTCTGTTTCGTTTCTAATTTCGCGGTATAGTTTCTTTTATTCTCAAAAGACGCCGGATAGCTGGTTATTAGGGATTATTGTATAGGAAACAGTCGAATTGTGTACAAATATTATGGTTTTAGGTTATCTTGTATTGAGACGTTGGTTTTTGAGATGAGGAATATCTTATAGTAGTAATGTACTTCGATAAAGAGTGTGGAGAATAATATACGGGTGAGTAATTTGAATATATAGAATAAAAATTAATTGGTGATCTACTTACAGAAACAACTGTACTATAAACCAAAATTTTTCCACAGTTCACCCATTTTACATAGTAATTGTTACTTATGTACAGATGGTCAGTTTATCAGGAAACATATACAAGTTCTTTACATTTTTTCTCTCAGTGTGATAAAGGTATAAATAAACCTTCTCTTTACAATATTTTTTACTAAATCAAATAAATTTTTTATCAAACAGCTGTACTGTGTGAATATTCAAACATATAAATAATATTCAGGAAAGAAAATTCATTAATAGAACAATATATTTTGACATGTACGTCTATATTTACAGAAACGTAAACACATTCCTCGCTACAACTCACGCATGAATAAGTATAAGTTATTTATGATCTTGTTCGACTAACAAAGTTACTATAAAGCAATATAAGTATCGTTTTGCATGAATAATTAATTATTTCATCTATTTCGATCACTTACAGAGATTAAGCAAATAGATGTACTGATTTATGAATAGACTGTCTGCATCAGATTTTATTGATTGCTTTAGTTTGGTTTGCTGTATTTTTAGGGTGATCGAATAGTAGCTTACTTTTAGCTAAAACCTTGCTCTGTTATATGTTGGAGCAGAAATAATGAATTATTTTCGACAGTCTTGACTAACTACTAATAGTATTAAATTATTTCACAATACTATTATTTATTCTTAGTTCTAAATGTAATTCGCATTGTAAGTTAAAAATGTTACGAATGAAAATTTTAAAAGGCTAAAACTCTTCTTTCAAAACTTTAAAAACTCCCATTTTCTTTTAATTAACTCACCACTCGCCGAGATAAGGATTGATTCAGTCCCATTCAATTTCCGAAGTCGAATAAAAAAGAAATTTGTCTAATTCTATCAAATAACGACTTTTCTTTCCTCATCGCCTGAAATCAAATATTTTTCCACGCTCACTACCAAGGAATCCTGATACCATCCTTACTCGCTGATTCCCACGCCCGCAATCGCGGAAACATATGCAAAGGCGAGGGAAACCCAATTACTCGAATCCACGCGGGCGATCTTCAAAACGCGATTTTCCTCGAATTCCAACTCAAGAGATCGCCAGGATAGATCTATCAAAAATAGACAGAGCTAATCGAATAGGCACCACACACATACATACATACATACATACACGAAGACAGAGATGCGCGCACGCGCGCGTGGCAAGCGTAACGATCGAGTGCCTATATAACGCGCCGGCGTGCGGGAGGGGAAGGCAATCAGCGGATGATCGGAGCGAAAGGTCAGAAGATAACGTCAAGGGAAGGGGGAGCGGTATAGGGCCGCCCTCGAGCCGTTTATACGGATCGTTTTCGATGAGTTCAAGGAGAGAGAGAGCGAGAGAGAGCGAGAGAGGGGCATGAGCTCCGTGTTATAGAGCAAATCCTTTTACGCCCGAGTCGTTCGCCGAGAGATGCAAAGTGTCGGGTTTTGATGTGTTTCCAGGTGGAGAGAGAGGAGCTACTGGGAGAATTATATTGGCCGGTGCATCTGACGTCCGAGAGAGCAAGAGAGAACCTGGAGTCGTCGTAAAATTCGTTTGCTTAATGCATTAGGCGTGCGCCGCCGTCGCCGCGAGGCTAAGGGCGTGTGCGCGAGTTGTGATTGTGAAGGTTAAGAGGAGGTTAACGATGATATAGTTATGAACATCTATTTGATAATGTAGAATTTTGCATGATACTGGTTGGAAAATGGTTGAATATTATAATGTCTACAAAATATTAGAATAATTCGTAAGAGAATAATTAAAGATAATCGTAACAACAAGTGTTGTTGGATTATCACGAGGAGTAGAGTTTAATATAATATTGAAGTCAAGTATACCGACACCTGAAAGAAGTGTGTATTTTAGGGTAACTGAGGTACACTAAAGGGAAAAGGAAAGTGGTTGCCAAAAGTCGGTACAAATACCGGTGTACTTATGAGCGTGTTGCAGATACGTAAGCTACGAGAATTTCAAATGTAAGAGAGATCAACGTGGTAAGGTATCAGAGAAATAATCAAAATAATTATTCGAATATGGATAAAAGCAGTTGTTTAATGTTTTTTTTTTTTTTTTTGAAAAAAATTTTATTCATTGGTTCACTTGGGTATCGTACCAAAGAAATTCCCATATCTTGACCATTTTTATCATGAAACATAATTATATGGAATGAAAAGGAAAATTTAAAACAGAAATGAAACGCTATTTCTTATTACACCCTAAGGAAGTTTATGGTACTACTGTTTATAAATATGTGAATTTAATGAAGGAAAAAATCACTGCTAGGAACTAAAAGGATACTCGAGTTATATATACGTTTAATAGCCGATTATTTTCTTATCGCTCGCGCCTTTTACTGAGTTCATGCCACTCTACTTTATAAACGTTTCTGCAACATTTTTTTTAATCTTCATGTATCTTCAATCGCTATATTATTTTTAATGCCTAACTTCCTTTCAATTACCAAGAATATTCTAGAATATAAAAAATCTTATTTAATCACTTTTATCAAAAATATTATCTAAATATACAATTGACATAAAATTATATTATATTAGTATTATTTTATACTGATAGTAAACACTAATAATGTTTCACGTATTTTCCGATGCAATCAAGTTTGCAATTAATATGTAAAATACGTCTCCTATAATAATTAAAAATTTTAGTTTAAATTTTATGTATCGGTACTTATTACTTTCAATTTTAGAGATAACGCTTTATGATTGTGAATGAAAAAGTAATAGCGTGCACGAATCTTTTTTTGCGATTTTTAAAAGCGTGATGGAGGCTCTAAAGTATTACCGCCGCCGTTAAACTTGTTGAAATGTGAAATCATAATACTAAAAAGCATTTCGCGCATTATATAACTTCAAAGTACAATGCATTTTATAATTCGATAAACTTTTCAATCACCATCGGAATTTACGAATTCGGAAAACGCGTTATTAATTTTTACAGCACACGCGCGTTCCTATACTTGGACGTATACATAAGCCCTGTCATAACACATTAAAGTTAAAAAAAAAGTACATTATCCGTCCTTTAATTTGCAATTACTCGCCATTTTAAAATATTAATACTCGCTTCTGTCGCAAATCATTTGAATTTGAAGCCCCAGGCTACTACTGCTACTGCTATTGTCAAATCTTCCCACGTGAATCGAACATTTCTATAACTTCATTCGCCGTCCAATCTCGTCGGTAATTATTCGACAATTCCCCTTGTGCGCGCCGGTGACAATACGCACTCCCGAAAAAAGCGAGGTTTTTACGAGTGCCCCGTGTAAATTCGACAGCTAGTGGCGACGTCACACTCGCACGTCATATTTTCGTGATATAACATCCATTCATTCTTTTTTTCCCCTCTCTTTCATGCTGCTGTTTTCACTTACATTCGGCTTTTTCCTTCGAGCGCTGTGGGAAAAAATTTTTTCCTCCACAGCAAAACTTGTATGTACGCACATGCGGCAAAGCCTTTACTATTGGACGAATTTTTTTGCGTCCTAAGCGAATATATGTAAACTTTTTCGTCATGAATTTTGCAGGACAAGCCGGTGTGTCTGTCTCCTCCTCTTGCGCGACGCGAGGTCAATCCGCCTGCGTTCCTGTGCTATTTTTTCTCTGTTCGCCCGGCCGCGCGTGTATATATATATATATATATGTATATATACGGGCGAATTACACGTCAAATCGGTGAACGAAAAAATTTGAAGTCTTTGATACGCTGACACGTTGACGTTTTCGACGGGACGGGCGGACGTAAATGAAGTAGACGTGCCAATAGATTACTAGCTGGATATCGGCTTGTTTGATTAATTAAATTAATTAAATTGTGGATTTTTCAGCTGTATTTATAGTTTTGTTCTAGTTTAATTGTCCTTCATTATAATGAGCTCGTATAGAAGATAATAATTTAACATTAATTAAGAGTCATTTACGATTTTTCACTTTGTTAAAATACTTGGTACACGATCAGGACGATGATAAACTTTCGAGCTGGTAATCCTTTAATATCAAGGTAAAAAGTCAAGTTTTCAAGCTGAAAACTATGAAGAGTCTTATAGTCGATAGACTAAGCGAAAGCCACCCATTTATTTCCAATCCCCTAAATCCCTCACTTTTTAACAATGGCTACAATTTTGGGCCGTCATATTACACAATTTATTATATCTCCGATATCTTTTGTATTATCCAAAGTTTATTTAACAACAGTTTATTTGTAAGTATTCCACATTATATTATAGATACAAACAAATGTAAAAAGTATTAGTATTTCAAAACGTACACAAGTGTACTAGTAAATTTGTACAATAAACAAAATGTTTTTTAAAGCATAATGAAGAGTATCGTAATTTATATAAAGTGATCAGATTGAATACGTAATTACAATAATACGGATTACAATAATAGCAATAAAGTTTGCTTATTCAACTTCTAAAGCACTTAATTGAATCCAGATATCAATAGCGCCGGCAAGCACATGAAAAAGGTAGAGAGAGAGAGAGGTAAAAATCAGGAAAAACTATTCTTCCAACGTAATACGAGCCTTTGCACCCTGCTATCCGCGCGTGCTTTGTGAGACGTGAGCGTTGCACGCGTTTGCTCGCTCGCTTTTTACAGTTCCCCGCAACACGGCTTGCATATGCCACATAACGGCGGCCCGGCTTTTACTGCTACGGCAGCGTTTCTTCCCTCCCTACTCCTACCGTAGCTCGTACTACGCGCGTAAACTCCTGCTCTGCTGCGTCGTAGACAAAAACGAGGATTTAATAATTTTTTTTCCCCCTCCAATATACCTTCTCTTCCTATACTTCTCTGCTGATCGGATATCTTATACTAACTCCCCCTGGGGGGGATAAGATTTTTCGGAACCTTCCTCCTTTCTACCGTTGCTCTGTATCGGCTCGATAACGTTACCGTCGTGACAAGGGATATGACGTACAATGTCGGATTACAGCGGGAACGAAAGAGCCTCGTTCGTTTAAAAGTGAATCGAAATTGTCGATGGGAAATTTATAGAGATGGTATGGTGCACGATGACTCGTATGTGTGATGGGTAATCGCAAGGGTCATTTTACGGTTTATATAGGTACCGGTATAGATCGTGCGGTTTGTCATTCTCATGTTCTTGAATCTACAACACGTTTTTGACTATACTTACTTATACTACTTTTACGAATTTTAGTGTTTTTTGTTGTTTTAGGAAGGGTTAGAAATTAATAAGTAGCTGGCAATAATTATTGTCGTTTTCTTAGCTTATAATTATTTTGTACTTAAAGGACGGTGTAAGTAGATACCGTGTAATTATAAACGAATTATGGCGTGTAAAAAAATGTAACGTCAAGACGAAAGAAAATACACTTATGATGAATAGAAATTATTCATAATAATATAAAATTCAATAATCATACGAATAGTAAGCTTTACCGAAATAATGTTTTGTTGAATCTAATATAAATACCTACTTAATAATAATTCTATTTACGAATCAATAATTCACATCCTGTAACACACATAACATCGGATCTCAGCAATCAAATAACAGAACTGAAACATTACAAGCCAAAGTTTGCACAAATAAAAACACTAAAGTTAAAACAATTAAATCTGTATATACAGAAAAATAAGAGCATCAATAGGAGCAACAGAAGTACCGACCGCATGTAATAAGGGCAAGGAGCAGAAAAGAGACGAGCAAGACGTCGTTCTCGGTATTGGGGCAATGCAGCCGCCACTCTCCCACTCACTCACTCCCCGGAAACTACTCTGCGCACGGCCAGAGGAAACCGATACGAAATGAAGAGAGCGCGGAAATCCTTGGAGCGCGTGACTGATATCGAGGAGTCGAAAAGACGAGAGAGAGAGAGAGAGAGAGAGAGAGAAGAAGAGCGATACACTCGTTCGCATCGAATTATACCTGCTACCTGTCACAGTCAGTTAATACATCGTCTCTCTTCTCCTTCACTCGCCTCCTTCTTTTCTTTTTATTTCCCTTATCCGCATAGCCTTGAGCTCGTTGCCACGATTCCGATAAACTCGCTCAGTTATAGCGGCTATAGGGAAACACTGGGTTGTTTTGGCACGTAACCGTTGGCGTGTGCATGAAAGGAGGGGAAAGCGAGAGAGAGAGGTTCGGGTTGTCGTGAAATATTCAGCGAGGGAATGAGCGTAGATAATGGTTGTAATTGGTGGTTTATAGGCGCGTTGTTGTATTGGGGTTCGATTTACTTTCTCATTACGAGAGTAGTGGCTTTTGTTGACAAATTATTATAGACTTTATAGAGATATCCTGAGGTCGAAAATAACGAATTCGTTATAAAGTTTTTTCAATGAGAAATATTTTTGTTGATAAATGAATGCTTGATTTTCTTATTCTTTAAAATTCATCTAACCAATTGACTATTTTTTAATCGAAAAAAGCCAACTTGTATATAAATCCTTTATTTAGAAACCAAACCACAAGATTATTACACATTTCGAGCACGTATAATTACGATGACAATTATATTCGTTATTAAAGTTACACTTAAAGTTCTTGGTAGTTAAATGAACGTACTGTAACGTCTTTTCTACGATCTTTCTAATAATATCAAATAAATGAACATCTTATACTGTTAGACATCGTGCCTGGAATAGCGAGGAATCATCAGCACGCGCTGTCGTAGCTTGAGAAGTTTTTTAACGACGCAGTATAAGCGTGCACAACGTAAAAGTTTTTATTGCGGCGACACCGCCGATAGCTCAAAGTCCGAAAGGCTTTTTTAAAAAATCAAAGTAATTAAATAGACATTTTTACAGACGTGACCAAAATATCGCACTCTTCTCGAGCGATATACAAAACTTTTAAGCCGTTCGAACTCACTTGATAGTTATCGGGACGTATTTATGCGACAATAAAGTCATATAGATAAAGAAGAAAAAACATCAAACGTCATGTGTATACGCTTGACCCTTTTTCGAGAGCCTTTACAGTATAATATTTTTCCCGAGGTTATTAGTCCTAAAACTAGCCTTAAAATTCAGAGGTTAATCTCCGCGCCTTCTTCACGACGCGCGGTATTGATAATAAACTCCGGAACACGCGTTACGATTTTTCTCTCTCTCTCTCCCGCGCACCAAATACCCGCGAGCAATTCAATTATAACATGCAAATGTTTTGGATAGTAAGGTAAGAAAGAAAGGGAGACGACGAGGAGAGGTTCTTTTTTCGCTTTCTCTCTCTCTCTCTCTCTCTCTCTTCCTCCTTCTCCATCTGTTTACTTTTTCCTCTCATTCTCCCCTTTGTCAGCTGGAAAATAAATTGTCCCTTAACCTTTTGACCGAGAAAAAGTAACAGTCTCTGTACGCGTGTATACACGTACGCGTATAATGTATATATGTGTGTGTTCTTTTTTAAAGCCGGCCGTGCGCACGAGCGTCCGACCCAAGCTGAAATTGACTACTGTAGTACCCAAGTGATCGAGTAACGCAGCGACGACGAGATATCCTTTCCTTAACTCTTTTTTTTCTATTAAAATAATGGTGTAATTTGTTCGTGACGTTAGCTTTTTAAAATATAAATGCCTGTACGCACACAAAGAAACACATGCACGTGGCTGGCATGTGTAATTGAATAAGTTCTGAAGTTAAATTAAAATGCTAGAGTGAAAGTTGCATGAGATATTATGCTCCAGCTTACTCGCTATTTGAATACAATGGTAGAAAACGTTAATATTTTTAGGTAGCAGTTAATAAAAGGGAAAAGCTCGTTCAATATTGTTCATGATTGGCCCATTGTTTCTTATATAAGAATGTTTCATCGACAATGCTCGATAAAATACAATGTGTATGTTTTAAACATTCTTGGTCTTTTCATGCTGTTTTTTGCGGAGTATTCGTTATTAGTTGAAAAGAAAGGTAAATAAACTGTAATACCAATCAGTGCAGGTAAAAGTTAAAGATAATAAAGAATAACGTTACTCTACAAAAACAAACTGAAGATTAAAATATTATTATGGCTAATATTCCCTAGTATAGTACATGTTATAATAGTAACTATTTAAAAATTGCTTGATAATTCACCATGAGCTGCTTTGAAAAAAATTTTCCTCCCTTTTGAAAATTTTGTTTACCACCCGATCGATCTCCCGCCAACCGAAACCCAAGAACACAGCAACCACATACAACCTCACAAAAGCCCTTCAACCTTTGCTCCAACACACTTTCATTGACCCTGTACACACCTTCCTCTCGCTCTCCCTCTCTCTCGCTCTCTCACACCGGAAATTAACCTCAGTATATTCGCGTAGCCCTTCCACCTCACGTCCGCGGTTTTTGATTTACAAATCGACGCCCGCTCGCAATTCAGTCGCGAAATAAACGTCAGCGCGTGCGCGCGCGTCGGACTCGATAAATCGTTACAGGCACGACAAGAGAGAGAGAGAGAGAGAGAGAGAGAGAGAGTGAGTGGAGACGGACGCTAATGCGTGACGACGAAGTGGGATGATGGGCGATAGGGCGATGTTTTTTGGAGAGCTTTGTAGCGTGTCTCGGAAAATATAGTCAGACAGATGTGCGAGTTGTTTTTGTTGGTGGTAAGAGTGTAGTGATAGTATATGTTGATCGAAAAGATAATTTGTAATTTTGAAAGTGCAAAAACTTATCATAGATACTTGGTTTAAAAAAAGAAACATTTATGTATAACATTTTTAAGTCATTAATAATTTCTTTAAAAAGTGTTTGAAGAATTTGTTAGTTTCCTTTTTTTAAAGTTTTATTAAAAGTAAAGAACAATTTATCGAATAATAATTATTAATATTGTACTAAAATAAATATACCTATAACATAAGAGTTAATTTTGGACATCGAATTTTGTAAACTTGAAAATTCAGTTTGGTATAAATGTAGAACGGATATGTAGGTTTTGAGGTAATACTTGTGAAAAATGTTGTATATGGAGAGCAGTTGATTAATATAGAAATCCAATAATCACGGTGTTGATTTTTGCATATCTGGATATATCCAATATGCGATTGGAAGCGAAATATCGAATGTTTTTTTGAATATTGTTGATTTTTAACGCGAAAAGTGGTGTAGAGTACAGGTGCTGTCTTCGATAAAATACTGTCACTGCAACATGAATATTCAGATGTTAAAAACGTGAAACGTATTATTTTGAATATATTTCAATAAATTGAACGAGCTAAATGAAAACTTCGTTTTATTCCATTAATTTTCGTTACTAATGAAAAAAAAAACCGGAACTCACAAAAACCTTTTTTTTTTTGAAAAATATAAAAACTCAAACCATCTTTTCTCTCCACAAACAACCAACAGGCACGCCAATAAATAAATGACCGTCATATCCATTATTATCCACTCATGTACCTCATAAAACTTAAATTAGCAACACACTCCCTCTCGTATCTCTCGCAATCTCGCGCGAATTCATTGCTCCACTCAGTTGGATTTGCTCCACGCGCGCGCCAACCACGACTACATTTCTCCGTGACGGCGTTTCTCATTTCACAGCGCGGCTCGCCCCACGACGGACAATAAAAACCTCCCACACGCTGGCGGACGAAAAAGAAAAAAGAAAGGAAGAAGCAAACGCACGCGAGACTTGGCCGCGATTAACGCGTCACGCACGTGCACGTTCGGTTAGGACAATGGAAATGTTTGTACGTGTGTGCGCACGAGTAGAAGCTTTTCTTTAAATATTTATGGAACTCGTGTTGGAGACAGTTTTCTTTCGAACACGAAGTTTAGCTTTCTGCATCATTTATTGGTTCCATTTTGTTGTGCTGTGGTGCATGAGTGAGCCGTTGAAGAGTCAAATGTTATAAAGAATTCATGAAATGTAATTGAGCAAATGTATCAGAATTTCATTTTATATAGTGTATGCAATAAATGAATTAACAATAATATATGTTCATTCGTCATTTTAAACTTTACGTTTTCTTATTATTTTATCTTAAATTTAAGCATTATACCAAAGACAAACGCATTCTAAAACTCTTATTAACATATTTATGCATTCGCTCGCATAACCATACCTCAAAGCTGAATCCTCCTTTTTCATTATCTCAATTATGAAATCTCATTTTGCGCAATTCACGTTATTAATGTCTCGGAGTAAACCTGCAAATCAACGTAAAATTGTGCGCGCTCGGCAACGTCGGCAGCAGCGGCAAAGTACACCGAATGAAATGGCAAATATTCGCGGAACGATAAATTGTTTTTTATACCACTGCAATTATAATTTCGGCACTGAGCGAGTTTGCTTAGCTCGTTCGTACATAGCTGCTGTTGTGGTGACTCGTTGTTTAGCTTGAAAGGTGACTTTTTCATTTCGAATTTTCGAAATTCCAATTAATCGCATGGTTGCTTTTTTCAAGCGAATTATATTTCTTTTCGTTGGAGGACAAATTTAACGTATGTACATTCTCTGATATTTTTGACGGCAGTTATTTGATTGTTTTTCAGATGTATTTTCCATTTGTCATGTCAACGTTTAATAAATGCGGTCAGCCATATTTCTTATTAAATTTCAAACTTTTTATGGGTAAATTACTTATGCATTACAACAAAAGTCAACGAATATCATCGGTTTATTCATGAATATAGATTCATACATTGCGTGTCTGATTGTCATTTTTATTTTAATTAACTCGCAAAATATCAGAAGAAATTTTCATTTTTTTGTATTCATTTTTTTCCGCAGTAAGTCTGACATTTATGTGGCTTTAATGTGTTTCCTTTAATTATTTCATTATCATTAATTAATTGTATAGAAAAATGAGTTCATGGAGCTGAACTCTCACTGAAATTAACATTATCATTTTTTAATGTTGCAGCGGGTTCAATAAGAAAGCTATGAAAATTCATGATTTTTTCGGTTCATGCAATTTATTAAAAAAAAAAACCGTATCTCTATTACTACCCTGGGAGTACAAAAAATGATGGAAGACGCGCGTACCTCTTAATCACAAATTTCTGAGAAATTGAGATTTTATTGTTACTCCAAAGTCAATCGCGTGCGCTGCGCCTATTCGCCCGGTTAACCTACTACGGTTTCACATCTTCGTCCCTTCCCTTCCAATCCTACACACATATACACACACGTGCGGAAACATTTTCCCCCAATAGCGCCGGCATTCGCAGCTCGCTCGGTCCGAGCGTTTTGGCATTACGCGAAATTACCACTTTGCGCGAATGGATTTTCCGGGAAGGCATCGCTCGCTCGCACGCTCGCGAAAATTTATACCACGCGCTGCATTACAGTCGTAAAAAATCGATAAGGTATAGGAGAGAGGGAGAGGTGGGGGGGAGGGGAGAAGACGAAGTGCGGAGAGATTTTTGCTCTGTGTATAGGCGCCGAATGGGAATTGGTTGATTTGTTTTTGTTATAGTTGCAGAAAAAAACGGTGCTCTATGCGTCGGGTGAAAATTTATCGAGTGGCTGGTAATCATTTGAATTTTCAAACTTTTTGTTTATGACCGTGTTTACATTGTGTTGGAATTTTCTTATATTGAAGAATTTGAAATGTATCTTTTTATTGTAACTTGTATTTAATATATTTATATTTATTTGCTATGAAGGAAAAAGCAATACACGCTGAAGTCATCATCATAGGAGTACACATGTATTCTATACCATAGAAAATATAAAACGAAAATTTCTTCCACAGTTCACGTGGAAATTCAATTATTTGGAATGAACCACAAGAAGCGTGCAGGGGAGCATATACAGGAAACGTAGCAATCAAACGCAGAATAGACGAAATATCCGTAAACCTCCGATCGATGCTTAAAAGGGAGAATCGAGGAGAAAATAAAAGACGAAATATCTTCTTCGAGGCAAAGAGCCTCAAATTCGCTGGGAGAGAAATTTTACTGCGCGATCGCTGTGGTGTAACGTCACTCTTTCTCCCTCGAGCTGTAAATCGAAAAACTCATCAGCTTACGTACCGGTGTGTGCGATCGCTCGGCTTACGTATGAAATTTTTCGTTTTTCCTCTCTCCCTCTCTCTTTCATTTCTGCTACTTGTGCTTTTTATATGTACGTGCGTAAAAGTGCATGAGAGCTCTCGCAAGAGCGCAAGTTAATATGCAAAAAAAATAATACACGTAAAGTATATTTGTGAAAAAAAAATTGATACATCTAAATACGTGTATGCAGATCAAATTCATTGAGATTGCTTTTATTTTTGGAAAATTGCAGTTAGAAAAGTATAATTGGACGCGTTCGCAATAATATATTTGTCCTTATATTTTTTTTCAAGACTAACTGCAAAGACCTCATCAATGAATAATGAATATGGAACACGATTTGTTCGAATGGTTTTACATTAACATAAACTTTTTCGAATATAAAACTATAGTAATCCAAAAGAAACGGATTTTAGCGGAACGAAATAAACATGAATGCCGTTTCATTATTCATCCACCACATCTATATTGGTATATACATATATGTATATTGTATAACCATATTTTCATTCTTGATAAAATTTCAGATCCCGTAGTATACGTAAAACGCGCATACTGCTCGCAGGCTTTTCTGTTTTTGCTAGGGCAAACTAGCGCACGTCAGACCGCATCGACGCCCGGAATATAGACAGACAGACACGCAGTCAGTCATAACTTCGCCTCCTACTCCATCGCTGTTCTTGCCATCTCGCACATGACGGGATATCGCTGGAATATTCGATGCAAAAGAGGCACACGCGCGTGCTGGGAAGGAGGAAATGACGCTGGGAGAACTCGTGAAAAATCGTCTCCCTCTCGACATTGTTCCTCAAGGAAAGAGACGACTCTCTCTCTTTTTGTTTCCGGAAAAAATGGGAGTCTCACGCGCGGTTCATTGAATGTCGAGAGAAGGGAAAGAAGGAGAAAAAATGAAACGCGTTGCTGCTCCTCCGACACTTTGGTTGATTTATCTGAGCTGAGGGAGGCAGTGGCTGATGCGTCGTGCGTTTCGTAAGTAGGTCTGAAGCGATGAAGTCGATCGCGCGGAACCGAGGGAGAGGATTTATGCCAAGTTATGGCAAGAGGGGAAGAGAATGTTTCGATGCACGTGTATGGAAAGTTTTTAAATTGTGAGGAGATCGAGACGTAATTGATGTCGAATGGATATGTTGATACGTCGGGCGTTGAGGAAAAGAAGTTTTTCTTTTCTTAGATGGCATGTTTTCTTTTTTTATTTTTATGTGCTTGAATGGGGCACTTGATTATGTATGTCATGATCGTAACAGTTAATCATAGAACTTCGAAATAATGCGTTTCGCTTTCCACGTATTTATCGAGCGTAATCTCCTAGCAATTTCCATGTTCTTGTATCAATATAATGTAAAAGTTAATTTACGTTGAAGAAACGTTGTTAAATTAAATCTATTCATCTATTATTAAGAATATATAGAAATAAGCTACTTCGTTAAGCATTATCCACTACGTCCATACAAGAGTTGAATAGAGTTCCGTTTACTATCAGTTGCAGCTTCTCGCGAAAAACAATGGAACTCATCCGGAAATCCAGAACGCAAACTTCAAAGATAAATTCCCGTCTTTAGCCTTGTAAAACCGTAAATTATTATCCAATTAACTCTTTGCTCACGCTGGTATAGTCGACCGGTCGGAAACAGTTTCTCGACGGCCCTCTTCCGTTTCCCCTCGCGTATAATTTATCCGCAGCCAGCCAAAAGGTGAAATATCGGCAAGGGCGCGCAAAAACGACGTGAGTAACATGCAAAAACGAAGAGAGAAAAAGAGAGAGAGAGAGACAGATTGCCGAGCGAGGAAGAGGGAGATAAAGAGACAAAAGGCGAGAAAGGAAGGCATCGATAAAGCGAAAGACAAAGGTGCAGCTGAGGAGCGAGGACAAAATTCAGTTGGGAGAAAGAGAAAGAAGGAGTCATCGGTCGATTGTTCTTGCAAGGGAAGGTGCGACGATTAGCATGTCGTCCTAAATAATGGAACGACATCTTTTTCTCGCTTTGGCTTTTTGTTGGTATATATATATATATATATATATATATATATAGAGAGAGAGAGAGAGAGAGAGAGAGAGAGAGGGAGAGAGAGGGAGAAGACGAATGGTGCGTAATGAAAAGGGACTGGAAGCAGCTGACGAGCAATTGAATGCCCTTCGTGTTTTACCTTCTTCATTTTCTCGCTTTTCGTATCCGTTTCACTCTTTACTGTACTTCCGGGACGTACTAAACAATACAAAAATATAATTGATATAGCAAAGAATAGTTACACCAATTTAAAATTTGTTAATCAAAATTTTATGATTGGGCTATCAATTTGCACTAATGTAAGCAAAAAAGTTATAAAACACAAGTTGATAATTGTAAAATACAAAAAAAATACTTAAATAGAGCAAAATTTCGCAGGAGAATACAGTATTCAAACACAATACCAGAAATATATTTTTCAAGTCTAGATAAAGTAACTTTTCTTTAAAAGGCCAACACTTAGGGGAATAAATATGAAAATTTAAAAAAGTTCGGTTTCTCTAACGCGGATATTCCTAGGGGGTCCAAGTATAAATTTTACAGGAATCGACCTCATTTGTAACAAAAAGTTGTACAAATATATAGTGACTTTTCAAATGATAAAAAGTATGGTGTACTTTTATGTATATTTGAGTTAATGCTTAAGATATCTCGAAAGAAGTTGTCTGACTATAGTTAGCGTATTACTACTTATGAATATGTTGGATTTGCTTATCTAAAAGTCTACTAAAACGTTACTTCTGGGAGTTGTTATTTCTGTTTAACCTAACCCATACATAATTTTGAAGTACGAGCAAAAGAATTTTTCTAATTTTTTTCATTTAAAATTATATTTACAACTCTAAAGATCTTAATAATATTATTCAAAATAGTTTATCTCGCGAAACATGCAAACAGAAGCTAAAAAATGGTCATTTAAGAACCAAGCTATCTGTGAATTCCTCTTGATTGCTCACCACAGCTATAGTCGGCTCGTGTTGCCTTAAAAATATGAGTCGTCCTCTGCTCTTCATATTTAATAAAGGAAAAAGGTTTTAAACTCACGCGTAATACGTACGCGCGTGCCTTCCCGTGGTTCACTATCGCAAAAGCCACCAACCACGCGCCCCCTTCTGATGAAAAAAACGCAATGGTTTCGACTCGGCATGCCAGCGCGCACGCGCGTTATACGGACTATTTAATTCATTCTATTTACATAATGAAAATCTTTGAAGATGGTAGTGAAGGGCTAGCGCGCGCAGTACCCATAAATCTGTTTCTCCTAAATTGAAATTCTTCGCCGGGCGTTTAATCGAGAGCAGAGGCGGCCACCACCACCACCGCCGCAGTAGAAAAAGCCAGCGTGTGGTCAGACTATGTAGCGGCTCGTCCTCTCTCTTTTCCTCTCCTCTCCTTAATTTGCTTAAACGCCATTCGCGTCGATCGTTGACCGAACGATGCTTCTCACATCCCTGTATAATTACTTCTGGCCCCCTTTGCCCTGGCATTTTTCAGAGTAGCCTAAGTGTTTTAAATTATATAGGGAGCGCTGCCAGAGCATGAGAGCTTGAGGTTGATTGGGGCTTAATGAATTTTTCGCGAGAATTTATTATTTTCTTCTTTACGGCTGCTACATTGCTCGAGCAGTATTACTCTGCTGTATGCGGTAGAATGAATATTTAAAGTTTCATAAATTTTGTATACAGAAGGAACGTATATTTAGAATATCATTCTTCCTTTTGTAATTAAATAATCTACGTTTCTACATTGTAAGAAAATTATCGATATTTTATAGCTAATGTAGTTATCAAATTAAAGAATTTTTAATAACAATCGATAACATATATTTTATTTAAACGTATTGCCAGTTGTTAAAATATGAATGTTACATGAAAAGCAAATGACAAAATTAACATTAAATGTAACTTATAGTTAACACTTCTACTAAAAATAAAATAACTATAGATAAACCATATTATGCATTATTTTAACTTAGCTTACACTACAACAAGAATGAAACTAAAAAGATTACATCGTCCTTTGAATTCACCAGTTAGCGCAAGAATACACATATAACCCTTTCTTGCAGACGATTTCGTATTTGCAATCTGCTCACATACCATTAGCCATCTTGGTCCCTCAGGTTCCCGCGGCTCGCTCTCTCGCACGCACAGTAACATCAGCAGCAGCAGCCGCGCAACCGTTGCGATAAACTTAATCCCGAAACATACCCGAGCGTGCGCACGCGAGTCTGGGTAAGATCCGAGAGAAGACTTCCCCTCCCCGCCCCCCAAAAAGCCCCTTGGAATTGTTCAATTTGCTCGCATCAGGCTTAATTCCATCCCTCCGCCGTGCCGCCGAAACTTCCTCTCGCATCAATTAAAAGTCGGCGGAGCCGGCGGAGTCTCGGAAATCGGATCTGGCTAAACAGTCTCGGTTAACGGCTGTACGAAGCAAGAGAGAGAGTAAGAGCGAGACGGATAGATACACTTCTACCTCTCTCTCTGGGCTTGCGCGAGGGAGCTTCTTTAATTACTAAACTTGACGTCATAGCGACGCAGCGGCGGCGGAGGCGTTGGCGGTAGCAGCGGCAGTGGCAGTAGTAGCACCGCGAGATTAATTATGCGCCATTAAGACGCTAGTATTCACCTGCACGCGCAAGCAAACTTCGTTAATACGAGGCGAGTGCAGTCTCACTTTTCTCTCTTTCAATTTCTCTCCGCTAGCTTTTCATCTGCCCTCGCGCACGTCTGTGATTTCCTTGCTGCTGCTGCTGCTGTTGTAGCTACAGCCTCTTTTGCATCTATTTATGTATTTCTTGTCTTTCTATTGTCCCACGAGCGCGCGAGCTCGTCCTTTCTTCGCTTAATCATTTCCTTTCATTCGTGGAATAATACGAGAGAAGGGGGAAAGGATGGAAGATTCTTAGTTTCTGTTCGGGAATTTCAGGACACTGTCGAGAGTCGGCGTTTCCAGTAATTCTAGTTTGTTTCTTCCTGGCATGTCTCTCGGTGTCTTTTTGTACCAGACAACGAAATATTAATATCCCTTGGTTCTGTACAGCTGTAAAACACATTTGTTTTGGAGTGGCGCTGCAGTGAAATAATTGAAGAATAAACTTTGGGTACGAAGCTAAATAACTTTTCGTAATCGAATTTATGATTAATCCTTTTAATCTAAATAGTGTCAGGGTTGATGAAATAGAGTAACTTATAATATTTAACATTGTCGAAAATATCTGTATTATGGCACGATATAGTTTGAAAAATATTTTTTGTACGTTCGTAGTATGTTATATGTATATCCATGTATTGATGTAATTAGTTGAGTTAACATTTATTTTTAAAATAATAATTAATTACTTCTATGTAATTAATTATTTATATATTTTTAATAAATTTTTTGCAAAAAATAATATTTATTTACTATTGTTGCAAACAAACGACCAATAATTTTCACTGATATTAGAAATAACTTCTATTATTTCTGGGAATTTGAAGCAATTCTAATTAAGCGTAGTAGAGAGGGACAAAGAGAGAGAGAAAGGGATGGAGATAGATATTCAACACGGATTGACGTGCATGTCAGTAAAGCAGAATTGCACCCGTATCCCGTTAAACTCTTGAACCGTTTCAAGTCGGAATATCTCTGTATAATTATGTCTTGTGTCCTATTATTACATGCCATCCAGCTTATTCTAATTTAATTCCAAATCATACCTTGTATGATATACCATATATTATCTACAGAGTATAGTAGCGAATATTTAGTTATATTAGATACGATTATTGTTGCGATAAGATCTCATTACTGTAACAGAAATGAAAATTAATTATGAATCGCCAACGTGTTCTTGAGATGACGACAAATATAATTACAATACGATATTACTCTATTATAACCTTAAATATATGAATATCCACGTATTATTTGAATAAGTGTACAAATTTTTTTAAATTAATTTAATAATTGTCTGCAATTAGTAAAAAATTTGTAGTTGAAGAATAAATACTGATTCTAAATAAAGATCTTGTACACTTGAATTACAAACCATAAATTCCTTTTTACCATTGTTATTTTACTTGAAAACTAATGATATTCAGTTAAAAATGATATTAACCGTGTCCGCTTTTACATAACAATCGACTCCTTGTACAATGTCCGTTGAAATTAAAACAAACGAGATCTCCCCCGTGACCAATTAGAGCGATCTCCAAACACAAATATCACAACAATCACCGAACTCACCAGCCGCCGCATAATAAATCTCGAACTCAAAGCCAGACCTCCGAATCAACGCTTTGATTTAAAAAGCGCCCGGTACCGCTGTTGCCGACGACGACGACGACAACGACTGTTTTGCATCTATTTATGCGTCTGCCCATGCCATTGTCTCGCGACGGCTTTAATCGTCTCTCTCTCGCTCTTTCTCCTTTGAGTCGTTATGGAAAAAGTGAGGTAGAGTTATTTCGAGGCCTTTCGCCTCTGTGACTGCAATGTGAGCGACTTCCGAAAAGCCGAGAACCGCGCGTTAATTGAGTCGACGGTGACGAGGACGACGGTGTACCCAGTTTAACGAAGCCGTTGGACTTCGTTGTATAGGGCTTTGAAGGCGGTTTTTTGGAAATAGGAGTACGTATACCGACGCTGAACTGGAAATTGATTGATCTTTTTCTTTAGGCCGATGAATGTCAATTTCTTCATTTTGCTTTCTCCTAGAAGAAGCTTTGTGATAGTATTTTTTTTTTAATTGCATTAAAGTTAAGAAGTTTCAAAATATTATTTTGGCAAAAAAATGAGATAGTATGTTTCGAAGGATGGTATAGTGGAAAATGTATCAACACGAAAATTCACTTTGCAAATATTGGTTTATATTTGCAATGGATTTGTAAATTTAGTTTTACGTCGATTGGAATATATCGAAATTTATGTGTATTTTTTCAGAGTCGCGCCCATTCTACTGTTTTGAATAAAAGATGCGAAAATTGATAAAAATTTTGTTTTTTATTTGCAGCGACACCTTTATTTTATACTTTTCAATTTTCAAAATATTTTTTTAAATTACTTCATCCAAATAAAATTATTACTTGAAAATTTTTAACAGTTTTATATTTTAAACTCGAAAAATGTTACTTCAATATTTATAAAACCATATTATTAAATATTTTTGTTGTAAGTTGTATCTAACTCACGGCAAAACATGTATCATTCAAAAGTAAAAAATATTTACTCTACAAATTTGCTTATGAAATTTTATAACGAAGTAGGAAGTACGATCATAACATCACCACATGTCTTACAACTTTACTCCTCCCGACGTCAGAGACGATGATGTATTATTCATCAATTCAAATATGTACATTTATCAAAAAAAAATGGAGTAATAATATATCAAGCAAATGTTACGGTTATGCATTCATTATGCATGCCAGCTGAGAAATAGAGAGATAGAGAACGAGAGAGAGAAAGAGAGAGAGAGAGAGTAAGCTCGCAAGCTTCGTTCGACATCCTTAAAGTTCCCGAGGAAGAAGCGGCTATAACGGCTTATCGATGAAGTGTTTCTTCGGGATGGGTCCGGCTTAAAATGTGTCCCCTCTCCTGCTCTTCCCCCCCCCCCTTCTCTCGCAAAGCTTGACTGAATAACTTAAAACTTCGACTCGCAGACTCATTAGGCTAATACAAATAAAGTTCGCTATCCCTCTTAGGTCTCGTTCCATGGCGATGAAGCAGGGAAGAGGGTAGCATTTTTATAATTGCTTAACGGGTGTTCATTAATTAGGTTGGGTTAAGCACTTTTCAAAGCGCTCAATAATTGAAAACTGATGAATTATATCCTCGCGTTTGGGATCAGAGTTTTACTGGATATATAGGGACTGTAGCGAGTTCAAGAAAACATTGAATCGATAGGATTGTTATTGCTAAAGGTTAAGAACAAGATTAATTGGTTAAAATGGAAAAATTTTATAGATAAACTGAAGAGGGGAATTTTAAAGGAAATGATGTAATGCATGAAGTTAAAGAGAGATTGGATTATACGATCCGACAAATGTGTATGAGCTCTCAGACCAGTGAACTGGAAGAAAGATGAGCGATTACATGTTACATCATAAATGAAAGGCAAGGATATTTATAACATAAAAATAATTTTTATACGTTACAATATCATGTACAAAGTAAGACGTACAGCAGATAAGTTGAGATTTAATTATACTAATTAAAAAAAATTCTTAAAAAGCACTGCAATCAGATAAGTTTTAAAGCCTTTCATAAACATTATAATCGCGAAAATAAATTTACTCGAGAACTTGTTCCTTAGAATTATCACTTTCACCCAGGATTACAAGAACGCGCAAGAAACATTACATAACGTCACCGTTATCTCCTCTTTTCTACAACGCCACAATACTGAAGTAGTATTATACCACGAGACAATTCATTCGACCCGTACAAAAAAAAGTCTTCACCACAATACTCAAAACTCCCTTCCCTTTCCCCATTACTCAACCTACTTCCAAAAACTTTTGCCTCTGAGAAGAAGCAAAGTAATCCTGGAATCTTCTTAATCCCTCCGTTACAACTCATCCAATCTTAACGTTTGATCCGAACGCGCGATGCTCTTCGTAGCACATCACAACGTTGCCCTCGTCGTCGTCGTCGTCGTCTTCGTCCGCCTGCGAACCTAATCGCATTAAAAGATTGAAGCGCGCGGCCGCGCTTACAGCTGCAAGCGCGTGTACCGGGAGTGCCTTCAAGACCGCTCTCGGTGTGCACTCGCGAGAGAGAGACACAGAGAGAGAGGATCTCTCGAGGACGAGAGGCTTCTCATGCTGGGGATCTTGGAGGGTGGCTGTGGGGAAGGTTACTTTGACGGCAAGGAGGAGCTGGAGTGGTGCGATGGTCATTTCGTGGCATTTTCTTTATTTTGGAATGAAAGTTTCTCTATGTTCTACGTTCTATCGAAATCTTTTAAATTTCGATTTGTGGTTGGAGCTAAAAATGTTGTGGTGTTTGGACATAAGATAGAACCTTTAATGTTGAGTACGAAGAAGAATATCTTTAAAGATTATTTATAAAATTGTGTATAAACGAACATTTTTGGCCGCGAATATTTAGAATTCAATGAATTGCCAAAAATTACTGTTAACTGCTTCACTTACTTGCTATCTTCTTATTTTTTTATTACCGTTTTGATTAATATATAAAGTATCTAATGCTTCAGAATTAACATGGAATATGCTGCTGAAAAATTGTAATTTCTTCAAGTATACTTGTCCATTTCTATTTTATTTAAAAAATGAACTTACTTAAAATTTCTTTTTTAATTATTTCTATAAATTTCGAGAAATAAAATTTATTTGCTCAACATATTCGCAAAATTATATTGAGTCACGAAAATTTCTTTTCTAGTAAAATATTGATATTATAATATTATTCGATGATTCTAAAATTAAATCAATAAAAATTTACAATACGACTAAATTTTAGCTCAAGATTGTCTTTCTGACATAAATATTTGTTTTAAATCATACATACGTACTAATAATACATTTTATATAGAATGAAAGCGATAATAAAATATAAAAATTTGTATCTTTTGTCTTTTTAAGAAAGCAATCGTGCTAATCCAGTTGACAACACCTTTTTCACTGTTGGTATTCTTAATTTTAAAGGGAACAATATCGTGTAGAGAAAAATTTCTTCGACAAATTTAGAAGTACCAGGTGAAAAATTGTTTTAAAACTTTTTCAAAAACTCTCGAACTTTTAAAGTACATAAATTTACTTAGTTTGAAATAATTTTGTAAAAATAAACTTTAAACTTCTTCCAGAACATATATTCATTTGAAAACTACTTGCTTGTTTTAATTTGTTCTGCATTTATATATTTTTTCTCTATTTTTAATAGTTACTAAAATTTTCATTCATGAAATATATGTGTATAAAAACGTTAAAAGATAAAATACGCCAACTTAATTAACAACTTTATAAAAGCATTGAAATTTAAGTAAGTGATATCCTACGAGTCGATGCGAATGTTTACATAAACAGCTTCAGAAATATATATTTTTTTGTACATACAAACGTCAATTTTAATTGTATGTTTTTATAAAGTAGATGTATATTGCAATTATAGCTATTTTTTCTTTACTACTTAATTCATTTACACTTAAACTACTTTAAACTTAATGTCATATTAAATAATATAGTAAAAGTGATTAATTAATATGAAGAATTATCGCCATTTTTATATAAAAAAATTTAGCATATTTAATATTTGCTCAGATGCACTTCAATTTATCATTAAAAATTCTCATAATTAAATAGAACAAGTCTAACAATATCACAAAATTGCTTTTATTCTTTGTTCTGAAAGATCTGATTTGCAAAATGAGCAAGACTTTTACCATGAGAACAAGAATATCAGTTTTTCGGCACGCGGACAATATGGCATATACTCTTTATCGCGCATGCAAAAGCAGGGCAGAAAGAGAGAGAGAGAGAGAGAGAGAGGCAGAGAAGTAGGTATCTAGCTTTCGAGACGCGAATCGCTGTGATCGGCGCACCGCGGTACACCGAGTGTCTCATTATGCCATATGAAGCGGCGTGGGCTCGCGACTAAAAAGTATTTTTAGACCACGGCAGCAGCCGTCGGTCGATCTTTGCCTTTCTCGGCAGATATATATTCTCTCTTTTTTTTCCATGACGCTTTTGTTTCTCGAGCGAATTTAAATCTTTTTTGCGGCAGAGCTACGAGATTTTTCGCGTTTAACGGTTCGACGCGTTTTTTGAATTACAATGGAGGTTCGATACGACGTGACGTGATTTATAGTTAAATATTTCGATGAAATTTTTGATATACGATGAAATTTATGAATATACTAAACACAAAATCGAAGTATTTTTGGTGAATAGTTTTTGCGAATTTTTAACAATCATACAATGAAGATGAAAAATAAATTATTTATTACCACGAAACTATCTCGAAAACTAAAAAGAAAAAAATCCATGTGTATTTTCACTCGTGGTTTACTTAATGAAAAAGTCATTCGATACTTACTGTTACCATCACTGGCCCATTAATCACTACATTACCTACGCCGTAACGCGGAACGCGCGTCTCACTCCACTAACCCGTACAAAAATATACAAAACGCGCCACGCAACGCCTCCTGCCGTTCCTTTGATCTTCTCCCCGCGATGCACTCACATACACCCACACACGCCCAGTGCAAGTGCGAATCCGAAGTACGGCAATTCTGACAAAGGTTCTCTGTCTCTCTTTCTCTGGCTCTCCCTTCCCTGAAATGCCATTCCGTAACGCGCGCGTGAGTACGCGCCGGCGGGGGACGATCGATAACGAGCGGAAACTCTATTTTCTTTTGCCCGGCCCGTGGTGACGAGGCGACGACAGCTCTTGCCCTCTCTCTCTCTCTCTCTCTCTCGCTCGCTCGCTCACTCACTCGTTCTCATGCGTGTGCAGATGTTTGCGTGCCATCCATCGGCTGGCTGCAGTAAGCGGACAAAAAGCCGGGTGGCGAGATTAGAGGGAGAGGGAGAGAAAGTGGGTGGTAAAAGCTCGCCAAAGTCGAAGCGCGGAAAAAGGCTTTTTCGAGAGAGGGAGGTGGTGAGGGAGGCTGCGCAAAAGTATCTTTTATTCGGTGGAAATGTCGGTTTACTGTTTCATATGACAGCGATTATCGTTTACGGCGAAAGAGAGAGAGAGAGAGAGAGGAAAAGAAAAGATGCGGGGATTTGAAAAATTGAATATTTTGGTCTAAAACTCTAGAGTCGTATTTTGGAGCTAATTATCAACGAGAAAAACCCAGTTTGAAGAATTATCTATTGTTAAAAATAAAGTTAAGTTCTGAGAATTAAGGTTGAATAGAGTTAAAATAGATAAAATTATTTGTTTATTTCAGAAAATTTTTAAAAGTGACATGTAATTACAAATATATAATAATGTATAGCCTATAACATGCTCTATCTTATGTTTCAAGTGCTAATAATATTAAGGACTTTTGATGATCTATAAATATTTTTCAAATAGTTGTTATCCTCAGATAACTATTATATATATTCTAATACGTTTTACTTCTTCAATCGATGCTAGTACAAGAACTTGCTATCGTACAATCGAAAAAATTATTTAATCAGCTAGAAATGAACATATTGTCGATATTACCTTCATTATCAATATGACAAATTACTTTCGATAAATAGCGCAAAAGTAGTTATCATATATATATATATTGGATTCTTGAATCATAAATTAAATGCGGAATATAACTTCACTATTTTCGAGAAATTCTGAACTGACGTGACATCGTAGTTACAAAGTGAAACTCACTTGCACTGAATCATCTATAATTTTGATATACATGCGAAACATGTACGTGGTACTTGTAACCCGTACATATATATATATATATATATATATGTTTTTCATGCGGTCGCTAATTACTTAGGTTGCTCCCGTATGAGAATTTCACGCGCTGGAGTAACGAAATGTACGGCACAAGCAAAGGAATACTGCATGTGAATATCTCAGTGGAATAACCGTAGATATATCCAACAAATATTAGTTACACTCAAGAGATACATCTCAGTACATCTAACCGTCGTCCTTGAGCACTCTTAGCGTACTTTGTAAATATAATCATATTGAATAGTCTAGAAACACTTATACAATTACTTACTGAACGAAAGAATATTTCAGACTCGATCATGTAAAGACAACAGCAAAAACCACATAACATTACCATTTCGTAATCAATCTATATGCTTTTATTATCGAAGCAATTACCCATCGCCATTGAAAAACGTTTACTCCACGGCGACTCGCCTGTTTCGTTTGCTATCATTCGGCCTTAACAATGCCACTTCATCTACACCGTCATAATAAGACACAATGCGCGCGAACGGAATATTGCAGTCTTTTGTTCGCAGGGGGCTGACAAAGCTCTCGCTCGCTCGAGCCCTTCGATATCGCTGAAATAGAATCTCAATTTCAAAATTTACACGCGACGCCGGCATGCGCTCGTATAATTAAATTGCTTTATTACCTGGATCGGACGTTGCTGTGCCCCCGTAATCGTGGCGATATTTTATTTGGTCAACAGAGACATGGCTTATCGAGCAGAAATACATGCCCTGTGGGACCAAAAATCGTTTAAAAATCTCTTTCGCCTATGAATAACAATATTCCAATGCGTTTTTCGATGGAATATGCATAGTTTGCGTTTGCACACGCGTGCTTTTTATTGCAACCAAATATTATTCTCTTCCACTGTGAAAACACGAATACTTTGACTTTGGTTGGTTGATATTTTCATTTAAACGTGACTGAATTATTTATACAACGTTTTTCTTTTATCACGAAGAGTGCAAAAATCTGCCTGAAACGTATAGTGACTTTGATATAATTAATAAACGCGTATTACGCGACGAAACCTTGCCCATCAATCAATTAGAGAGAACTCAATTTTAATGCCAATTTTAAATCTATCCATCAACTACTAAAACACAGAAACATTTCAATGCGCGCCGATATCGAATTTTCAATAACAGCTGATATCGAGTGCACGTGCAAAGCAACGATGATTAAAAATTTTCTATAATTGAAGCTTTTCAATAAAGCTAAATCTCGCGAATTCGAGCAAATGGGTCAAAAAGATTAACATTTCATTTCTACCGAAAACTCCATTTAAGATAACATATTTTTCAGTTATCTTTCCGTAATTCTCTGTGGCACACATCATATGTTATTTACCAATTGATTTTGTTTATTAGTTGACAGTTATTTTTTGTAAAAAAAATTTATACACGCTACTTGTCGTCAACCGAAGAGCAAAAAATAACAAACTCCAACAGCTATGACGAGGAAAAGAACGAGGAGAACAAGAAAAGAAGAGGAAAATCTCAAAGATTATAATAATTTGGAAGGAACAAAAGAAGCTAAATAAGTGATACGTACAAGAACAAAAGCGTAAAGCAAAGAGAGACAGAAGAGAGAAGAGGAGAGAGAAAGAGAGGCGAGGAATCCCGGCAATACTTCTCCCTTTTTCCAGGTCATTTTTTCCGTCTCACGCTGCGCCCCGCACGTTTCTCGTGCTTGGCATTTCTAAAATATTGCACGAGAGCTCGCGGGGAGAAAACGAGGCGAACACCGCGGCCATTCGAATTCAAACTCGCGAATTAAATCCGTTTTCGCGGAAGGACCGAACTCAATAGTTTTCGTGGAATTCGTACTGGTAAGATGAAGGACGAATGAAGTATAATATAACACGAAATGAGAGTGGTGCAAATATGGAAATGAAAGTAGGATGTAAATATAATAGTTATCAGAATAGCAGGATGGTTAATTTGGTTACAGTATTGGCTGATGAAGGGTGATTAAAGTATGGAAGAATATTTTGTGTAAGCGGTTTTTAGTTTTGCATGTTCAAGGTATTTGATTATATTGCCGAGTTAAGTTACGGTTAGTATTAAATAAAGTACATAATTTATATAAATATGTTACCAATGTCCGTTATTATTGGAAGAAAATTCATGGTACACAAGTCTTCTCAGTTTTACTTTATCAAATAAACGTATTTTAAATAAGTGCACGTGAAAAAATGTTGATGTCGTACGTGATCAATTGCGATTTTTATTCGCATTGTTTATTTATTTTATTTGTAAAATTTTGCAAAAATTGAGAAGGCAGTTATATAGCATACACGCAATTATTTAAAGAAGAATCTGAATTTTTCTCTACGCGCTGAAATTATTCTTTCAGACTTTTTCAAAGGAATTCATGAAGAAAGATGTCTGTGAAACAGGAGATTCTCCTCTCTGGAAAAGAAACGCCCGACAGCTGCACCATCGCATATGCTACGTAATTTTATGAATTAAAAAAATTAGACGTTCTTATGCGAATAGAAAGACGAGAAATTTATTTTCCAAGAATATTATTTTAATTCCCATCCTTTTATAAGATACAGAAAGGACATATTTTAATCTTTTATTTGAAGTACAAATTAGTAATTCATGCTTTTCAGTATAAATAAAATGGTATAATAATAAAATGATGTTATTTTAATAAGTTTAATGATGTTTTTAATAAGAAATATATTTTTTTATATTCAGATTTTTCTATCTTAAAAAAATGATGGGTTTGTTGTGAAATCATTTTACTCGTGATTTGATTGGTTGGAGCATATGGGTTGCTAGGTTACAAAAAGTAAAGTGGCGCGCGAAGCGCGCTTAAAGATGACTAGTAAATGTAAAATCACTAAACCAATGGTTTCTAAAATTTTTATTTTCTTAAAATGGTACTTTGTAAAGTAATAAAAATCTTCTATGAATATTAAGAGGAAACGTAATTCTCTTCATAAATTCTTTTTGTAACTAAAACGTATCTTATTTTTCAAAAAAATATCCATCTCGCGTCAATTCTTAATTTCAATAAGAGAACTAACCACCATCCTAGTGTAGAGAATTTGTGGAGCGGTTGTCATCCAGCCCAAGCCATTATTCTCCGGGCTACTCGAGCCGCACGTTCAATTTTAATAAAATCCTCGAAATTCTTATTATCGGTGCATTGAAACGAGCATGCTGGACTCGTCGTATTCTTCTCCGCGCATGCACTGCACCTATGAGATATCTCTCGCGGAATATATTCCGATTGGAAATTGGCTCTACACACACACACGCGCGCGCCTTATTCACCCGAGCGTGGCGCTGCGTAAAGGGTGGGTAAGAAAAGCGATAGCCAACAGAAAAGAGCGCTGTGAGATCGAGTTGTGACTCGTTTGCGAGAAAGACGTGATAATCGATCATATTTTGCTTTGCATCAGCTGTTTTTTCTTCCTTCAGTAGACAATCTCGTGACTGTGCATTGTGTAAAATGCCTTTACAATTGAATTAGAGGGTATGTTTAACTTTGAGGAGATTATAAGAGGAAGAAAAAAAAGAATATAGTACCAGTTGTCAAACATAGATTTTGAAACAGAAAGAAGATAATGTTTGCATAATATTTCCGAATTTTGATAATTCTTGCTTCTTCAACGCTAACAATCTGAGCTTCAATTATCTATCCAGGGTATCCAATTTTCGTATAAGATAGTATTTTTTCCTTTGGAAGGCATTCATGTTGAAGATTTAGATGCAAGTATTTGTCATTTCCGGTTTTATAGATGCGGTAATAGATCTATAGAAGGTCATCCGAGTGAAGTCTGTATAAAAGAGCATGTAAGTTCATTGTCATCATAATCGCACTCCTCGAATTATAGCTAGCAAACTGTATTATTAAATAAATAGAATTATTATCTAATAAATGTGTTTCCTGACGAAAAGGAAGTTTCCCTTAATACAACTTTTACTATTAATTTAGAAAAACATTTATCTTCACGGTAGATCGTTAACTGTCTCGCAAAGAGGAGAAAGAGAGAAATGAATTTGTGTTTTTATTTCGTCTCGCTGATTATTCTCACCGAGATTAGTTCTCGCTATTTTTCTAGATGATTGCCGTCTCACGCTTCCCTCTTACCTCGGTGTTGCTTTCGGAAGAAAATCACCCCCTCGCGCATGGCTGAGCTCTTGAGCCGTGAAAATTAAAGGGTCGGAGCGGGCGGCTGCACAAATATTTATAACTCATCGGATCTGAGGGAGCCGGAGAAGTGTTTAAATTAATTTTCGCTTCAGTTTGCAATTAAGATTTTCTCCATTAAAGTAGAGTGCATGAGTGCAAAGAGAGAGAAAGGGGACAGATAGATGGGGTCTTGCAAAAATAGAAGGCTTATTAATTCGTCGGTGGAAAAAGTATAGTGCGAATGATAGACGAATTAATTAATAAAACATATACGTCATGACAAAGTTTCCTAAGGGACAGCGAAATAAATACAACTCATGGATGAAGTCTTTTAATCGTTATACTCTTCATCCAATTACGTTTATCTAGCAGAGTGGTGCTTATAATAACATCCAGAGGACATTTTCTGAAGTACGATAATTATTATATCTCTGCTAGTCAAATGAAAGATATTGTGACGTAACATTTACTTGCGCCATATGTTATTCTTAAGAAGCAAACAGGATTCTAAATTACTCAGAGGTATAGCATGACACTGAAACTTTTATTGAGGTTGTTCAATTATAATTATTCTTATTGTTGTTATGGCGTTAGTAGTAGCGATGCTTAGAAATTCAGTTACTTTTCACTTCTGAATAAAAATTTAGATTTCTAAATTTAGATTTCTAAATTTTTATTCTTATATGCTACTCTCATAATAGCATGATTCATACTTAAAAAAATTTTGATCTTACACGGAATGAAAAATGAAAACATTTTTTAATACTAAATTTATACTCTTCTAAACAATTAATTTATATTACAGTCTATCGTTTTTTAATGCTTTTAATGTTTTTATTTTATTCACTAAACAACCTCAGTAAACATAACAAGTGAAAAAGAAATAGGAATCAAGTCTTACCTTGCATTTGGGATAATCCTCTTCGGGCGCGTTCCTCTTCCATCCGAGTAGCGGCGGTATACATATGACCGCTGATAGTACCCAGACCATGGCTATCATAACTGCAGCCGTCGCGGGTGTCCGCTTCTTGAGATACTTCACTGCATGGGTGATGCTCCAAAACCTGTCGAGACTGATCAGGCACAGGTTCATAATGCTCGCAGTACACAACAACACGTCCATCGCCGAGTGTATGTCGCACCACCAGTAGCCGAAGATCCAGTACCCCATGATCTCATTAGCCAGCGAGAACGGCATGATCACTAATCCCAGAAAGAAGTCCGCCACCGCGAGACTGGCTATAAACCAGTTCTGTATTCCCTTCAGCGCCTTCTCCGTAGCAATAGCAATGATGACTAGCATATTACCAACGACGATGACGATCATCAGCAGGGTGACGATGATCGAGGCGAAGATAATATGGGGCAGTCCATAACCCGATGGATACAGGCCACCCAGGACGTAGGTGTTGTTGTCCAGGGTATCGTTGCCGTCGTACAAACTCTCGTTGAACGTCGAGTTGAAGTCCGTGTCGACGACGGACATCGCCCCGTAGGCGAACAGCAATTGCCCTGGTTCCAGATCCGTCATGTCGCCGCTGCTCCCACTACTGTATTCCTCCATACCGCTGTCCTGTACCGCAATGTTCTCCTCCACTTCTTCACCCGGCTCCTCTTCGCAAGGTCTGCAGGCGCAGCTGAAGGCGCAGAGCCGGTCAGTGGTACTAGAATCCAGCGGCAGACTATCGGGGTCCACTTGTCTGTGGCGGTTGCTCTGTTCCTCTTTTGGCGCCGATGACGACCGGAGGTATGCTGCCTCTGCCGCGGCCGACGAGAGCAATGTCGACGAGGCTTCCTCCCTATTATAATCCTTATCCTTATCGTTATTATCCTCCTCCTTATTGTTAATATTGTTATTGTTATTATCGTAATCGGTGATCGCGATGCGAGCAACGTCCCACGTGTTCATGTTACTACCCACGAAGTCGCTCGCCGGACCAGGACTACCGGGCGCCACGATGATGCCACTGCTCATCGTCCCCGCCTCTGGCCGTCGTTCTTGTTGGCCGCTGCCGGCAGCAACTGGCCACTGTTGCCGCTGCTGCGCCTGCTGCTCTTGCTATCTCTGACGCTGAGCCGAGCTCGTGTCCGGCTGCTGGCTCATTATTATCGTGCCGACGCAGGCAGTGCAATCGGGCTGCGAGGTAGCCCGTGCCAGCGTCCCCATTGTCGTTGCGTCCAGCAGTAGGAGCTGGACCAGGAGCACACTCGTCAGCAGCTCGCAGCATCTCGACACCAGCGAGGACAGCGGCGCCGTCATTGCCCGACGACTTTCACGACTCCGTCATCCTCTCGCCTCGCTTACCACCCCTTCGCCCCCCACCTTCTTCGCCTATGCACGCGCACACCAACGGATGCTGCAACACACGCGCACTCCCGCTGCTTTGCACACTTGTCCGTCTTCGCTAAACTACTACTACTTCTACTTCTACTACTACTACTGCTGTCACTTTATGGATGTCTCAGATCTTCGGTGCCGTCATTATGGTGCGTATTTTAATCGAGGACTCATTAGATTATTAATCACACCGGAGGTGCCCAATGAATCGTTCTGTTTGTCTTGGCAGAAACAATTTGGCGCTCGGGTGAGAACGCGACTATCAATCTTATCCGCACAGCGTGATACCGGTACGTGGTTAATGCGTTTCTTCTTCTTTATCCTCGCGCTCGCTGAGAATGTGATTCCTCGGCATTACGTGGAAGTAAAGAGGGCGAAAGAGATAAAAAATTGCAATCCTCTCTCACTCTCACTCACTCTTTCCTTCAGCTCTCTCTTTCGCTCTCTCTGCGTTATTTTTACGGATCACCTCTGGTGAGGCCAACTCGATCGCGCACCACTACCACTCCACCTCCTCCTCCTCCTCGTCGTCATATTTTAAGCGAGCTTGAACTCTCTCCTCGTGGCCTTGACTTTCCTTCTATATATCTTCGCCTGCTCTCTCGCGCGAGCGGTCGGGGCTTCCTGCGTCGCCTGCTTCTTCTTTCCTCTATCGGCTGCTTCCACCACTACTCCTCTCTCTCTCTCTCTCTCTCTCTCTCTACTGCTACTAATGAGAACAGCACGCGAGCTGATTAATTATCGCTCCGCGCTCGTGTCTAAAAGGCTAAACGCGCAAACTACCGGTGAAAATCCTTCCTTTAAGTAGCAGTAGTGGCTGCACTCGGCCCGATTGGCCTCCCCTGCTGCCGTCATACGCGGGATCCTCACTACTCGCGTGCGCTGCTCCACATTCACGTTTACGTCACTCTCTGGGGTTCACGCACAATCCGAAGGTCTCTTCTCTCTCACTCTCTCCCTCTTCTGCAAACTAGCGCGCACACGCACGAGGGTGAGCGAACTTCTCGTGCGCTCACCTGCGACTGGTAGCAACGGCAACCGGTTCGTACGTGATTGTTGGCATTAGCATATATATATATATATATATATATATATGTGTGTGTGTGTGTGTGTGTGTGTGTGTTTCTATCGAGCGGTCTAATAGATTTCTCACTCTTCCGCTCTCAGCTGTTGAAAAGAGTCCCTATAAGCTCTGCTAGATCGCAGGGCAGAATATCGCTGTAGAGACGATCCTTGTGCATCTCCCGGTATGATGAACTACCAGAACAACTGCATAGACACAAATCCTCTATCTCTCTTGAGGAATTTTTCTATGTGCGTGCTACAAGCCTCTTCCACGTTATAAGTATGTTTACACGCGTCGAGAGACTTCTTTCGCTATTAAATCTAAACTCTTTCCTTTTCTTTATTTATCTAGCCTTCGTTCTATCATCTCGATACGAGCAGAACGCGACACGCACGCAGCGCGGGGATAAGGAAAAAAAGCGGGGCGACGGGCACGGCGCGCGCGTGTCCGCCTCGCGACGAGTCTTGCGACCGACTGTGGGTTTGAAATGCCTATCGGCGGAAGAATGGGTGAGAGGGAGCGAGAGAGAGAGAGAGAGAAAGAGGAAGGGCGGCGCAGGCGCGGGGTCGCCGCCGCTGATGCTGCCGCCACCACCGCCACAACGCGGCGCGCGCGCGCGCGAGCCCAACAGCGAGCGACGACAGTTGGCTTTGAACCATCTAGCTGCGAGTCACGAAGTGGAATATGTCTATAGGGGCCATTTGTTTTCTAGTTTTCATTCCTTCCTTGCTGCTACTGGGTGCAATAGCTTCGAGAGAAAGAGTGGGCTTGCGTGCGTGTGTGTATATGCTTTCGGATAAGTGTTGATAAAGGATCTAACGGATAGAAACTTCAGTTAAAACGATAATGCATTTTATGAATTTCAAATTAACAGGAATATAAAATCAAATGTTGTCTATATCGTCTATTGAGAAAGATTATTTTTTAGTCTAATATGATTACTTCGGAAGTGAAATCTATGTGTAACAATTTTTATAATATACTATTTTTAGAACATTTAGAAATCAAAAGTATGTGTATACGTAAGAAAGTTTGGAAATATAGAATGTATTCTTTTGTTTATATGTACATCGAGATGTAGTTTTACAACGTAGACTTATGAAAATACACAAAAAAGAATTTCAGCTTACGTAGGTTAAGTAAACATCGGGGATAGTACTTTTTAAAAATATGCCAGTATAAGAGAAAAAGAGAGAAAAGAGCGGCACAAACAAAAAAAAACATATATAAAAATATAGAAGAAATGGTATACGAAACAACTGAAGTTATTGATACAGAATCCAAATTTATTTTTATTGAACTTGAAAGTATGACCATCGAAAGGACTAGTATTATACTCAGAAATAGTTTTTGCTTTATAGTTGTTCATATGACAATATTCATTTTCCAAATTTGTTAAGATAAAAAATTATTAACTATAATATCATGGTCGAAATTCGTTTAGACAATCATATATACGAAAATATCTTATTGCATATCGTAAACCGTAGGTCCATTATACTACTTTTAGATCATTCATTCAATACGCTTCAAAGTGCGTTATTTTTAGTCTGAATCTATTCTACGCTCAATGCTATGATCGAATCACCAAGAATATTACGTTTCTGAAGTTCGATTTTAAACAGATTATAAAACGAAGACTTCACTTAGACTATCTATTTTACAACGAAATATTATTTAAGGCATTGTAATGAGATTAAAAAGCAATATTAAATAGTAAATTAAATAATATTTGATACAATTAAACAAAAAAAAATCGTTTATTATACGTTCAATAAACTTTTTCAGACTCAAAACAACGTAGATAAAGTTAATGTTTAGTCAGACATTAAAAGTAATAGATGTTCAGTATATCTCTAGTACGTTTTTTATAATAATTTCTTGTTTTAAAAAAATATAAAAAATCTTCAATACATTTAAAAAACAAAATATATAATGAAATACTTGAATTTTCGTAAAGTATACTTTCAATTACTTATGATCATCCGTTTTAAAGTCAACATCATCTCTACACCAATATGTGCTCTGTCCACTACAATTTACAATTGAATTACGTCAAAAAAACAATGTCTTTAAATAGAAATTTAATTTCAAACCAAGATTAAAGATAATCCAATGCAATTGGTTAGTAAAAAGCGCGACTATCATCCCTTTACATTGAACCACGCAGATTCACACTTACAACTCAAGGTCTCGATTCGACCATCGAACCACAAGCAACCGGCGCACCTTGCAGCCCGTAAATTTACTGAGCCCTACCCACTGACCCACGACCATCGACGAACTCACCTAACCGACCTTGCGACCGGGCTTCTCTTCGAGCGCATCGCTACACTGTCAGTGATCGATGGCGAAAAACGGCCTTTCTTCGCCACGCTCAATCCGACCCTGTGCAAGGTCGAATTCCGGCATCGTTGGATTGTGTCGCTGCGAGCAATCGGTCGTCGCGTGCTACGCTCAAGCGATGGGACGTCTCCAGGCGGTTCTTTCCGCAACGATTCTTCGTGAGTCCATGCTAGTGGGCTACTGCTTTCTAGCTTATTGAGTTAAGTAATTGGATGTCTCGCTCGGTGGAATAATTAATGTAATGTACAATTAAATGGGTAATAGTTAGCTGAGCTACGCCAGACCGCGAAAAAATTTGAGGGCTTGGAGATATGTTGTCGTAATTCTTGGAATAAGTCATTTCTTCTAATAGAAATTCGTTGAAAATTACTTCAAACATTTAATTTAAAAAAAAAATTTACTGTATATATTAGGAAAGACAGTAATACGTCGCAGTTGCTTATTTGTTTTTTTAAAGTTCACATTCAAATTCTCAGAAGTTTTATTTGCTTACTAATTAAAAACATACGACACTAGAACTTTTTAGTGTACGATATAAATTTAGAAAGAATAATCGAAATTATTGAAAATTATATAATACGCAGACAAATAAATAGTTAACATTTATTTAAAAAAAAATCTGGATTCCAATAGCTTACTCAATTTTAAAGGCTTAATCCGTTTTTATGAAAGTTGAAACGACATTTGCTTTCCATTACTCTAAGTGCTTATACATAAGTTTCGGAAGGCAAACTTGCCGCTCAGCTTGAAATAATTACGAAAACTAATTAAATTTATAATTTATTTTGCCTCAGCGAAGTATAACAAACAAGGCGCCGCTCGTATGATTGTTTCTATAAACTAATTTTATCTCGGCTTATCCGACCAATATATTCTGGAGGTTTACAGCGATGCCACAAGCGCACAAGGGCCGCGTTTCTTCTGCACTTTGTCTTCCCTCTTTACTCGGCGAACTTCCGTGTTAGGCTTCTGAAGGTTACTTGTACTAGTGCGCGCGGGCGGTTGATTGATTTCTCTTAACTAAGGAATGGTTCTATAACTCCAACCTTCCTTTAATTTAATTAAAATGTCGAGAGTGATTGAAGTAAGCTCATTAGATTACAATTAAAAGAATTGTTGCCCATTAAATCGAGCAACCTCAATATCCTTAAAAAATTCTGATTTTATATAATTATCCTAATTTCTGCTATTATGTTTGGTAAGTGTTCGCGATAGATTTGTCTTTCAGTTGCACCCACTTCATGGCATTTATATAGATACTTACATTTTATTTTTATGAATCTTGATTTTGGTGTAGTTAAAAATATTTTTGAAGAGAGAAAAATAAAAATCCACAACTATCAACGTGATTGGGAAAATAAAATGATAAAATTTTATTTTGTACCTTTCGATTTACTTACTATAAACGCTATATGTTGTAAAGATATTTTAATTGTCATACTGCATTTTGAATTCATAATTAAACTTTAATGTAATAATAAATTATATAAAATTATTTTACAAGACGACGTATCAAGTTACAAATTTTTATTCAAGTAATTCACTCTATATATATTTATATATATATATATAATAATTCATAATAAAATTATGAATAAATGATACGTAGTAATTAATCATCAGTAAAAATACCTCCAATACGAGGAAACTAAAAAATAGTTTGACTCTTAGACTTAAAGAGGGCTTCAATAATACTAAAGTATACGTTTTCAAAATGGCAGTAATATTGTGAAGAAAGTACCTATCTCCATAAAAAGCCTAAAGAATAACACGTTCCATAGTTAAATTTTAAATAAACTTCCATTTCTTCTTTCAGCGTACGATCAGGTAACTTATTCATTTTCTTGCAAAATTTCATTGCATAAGAATTACGATATTTTGCATAGCAAACAAACGAAACCTCTTATCTTAAGAGATCACGTTTTTACTACTGTTTGCTATAGGAAAAATATAAGTCTTTGAGCGCAAATGTGCATCTGTAATAAAAAAAATTGGCCTTCATGTCCTCCAGCATATGAATAAAGTACAACTTACTTGATTCCTATACATTATTTAGAAATTATATGAAACATGCTGTTTTATAAATTATTGCTTTTCATATAATTGTGGGTGAGGATATAAGAAATGAATAATGACTTGCGATTTCAAATAAATTCTCTAGATTTAAATAAAAATGAAATAGGCAACTGTTTACTCAGACTTTATAAAAAATCCCTGCTACAGTTAATAAAATAAATATGTTATTGAATATATATATAATAAATCATTCATATACCACGCAAATCTACGTCGTGTTGCTGTGGAGACTAATAGAAGGACCTCGCTTCTCAAACTTCTTTGTAATAAGTATTACCTACCATAAACCGATCGTTTCAAGCAGATCAAACGAAAGCCTATGACTAAAGAATTTTTCACGTGTTATCCACGGCATCGACGACGCTCAGCAACTAACTCAAGACATTACGGAGGCCTGTCGAACAAGGTCTTTACCCAGCTAGTTCCTTTGTATCCGAGGTGTTATTAAAGAAGCTTCAACAACCATACTCTGCCTCGACAATACCGTTAAGTGGTATTGGGGGCTACTCTCACATCCCAGGTAAGGGTCACACAACCTTACAACTTAAGTCTGCTTTCAACTCTGAAACAAATTTGCAGGTGAATGTATAAGTGCTTGCCTTTATTACCAAGTACTCACACAGATTCTATAACTTAAAGAATGCCTGGTCCTATCTAAAGGGCCTAGAGATGGCGGACGATTTCCGAGAAGTGCCTTCTGAAATTGACATCTTACTTGGTGCCTACATCTTCGCAGAGATCTTGCTCGACGGACTGATCAAAAGACCTTCCGGAACTCCGATGGCACAACTTACGATCTTTGGATGGATATTAGCGGACCTATAGCCAAACTCAATACTTCAAAGTCTCCGATTACAGCAGCTCATACATAGTTTATGCATGTCAATCTTATGCTGCTAAACTGTATTTTTTATTCGCCCACGACGAGCAACCTTTAATGAAAAATACTCCTATCAGTATACATATAGAGCCCTGCGGCACCCACTCGCGAGGTGCTTTATGCACATGCTTTATTACTTAGCCCCTATCTATTTTTGCCTATACTTTGCCTTATTGCCGATACTTTGTCTACATTTAGTGACTACAGTTACATTGCCTGTACTTTGTTGTCTTATTTGCGAATAAGACACTTTATACTTTGACTACTTTATTCGAACGCATTTTACGTTCATACTTTTTCTGCAATCAACTTTTAATTGCGAGTAGAGTTGATTACAAAGACTCTCGAAGTCTTAATTTTACCTTTTATTTCTTCTCGCTGACAAAACCTAACAATATAAATTTTCGTATACGTTCATTCGTAAACCAAAACAAAGAAGGACAATTTTATTGGTTTTCTTGAATTAAAAATTAATTTGGTGAATTAGCAATATAGTTGATTATTTCGGCTTGAGTATTGATTATGTTGTGCAGATGCTGTATATCTTGAGCAATTTGATCTATTTGCATTTTTAGTAACACTTCCTTATTATTTTCAGCACGTAAGTTATTTTCAATTATTAAACACAAACCATACACACACCCGAATATAAAATTGTTCATTATGAGAAGACCGATTTCAACCGCCATTTCCTCTTTTAAATCTGAATCTTCTATTCCGTTTCGTACGTATTGGAAGACTTCAAATTTTATCCAGTGATGAGCTGTAAAAATTACCGGTTATTGAGAATCGGTTACACAGTATTACTGATCGTCTTTGTCGATGGCATGGACCATACAGAAATCGTATTGGTGTGCATTGTACGTAATGAAACTGAAGAGGTCATGATAACTTGGTTTATTACAATTTTTAAAGAATCCAACCCAAACGCATGTACAAGAATACGGTGCGTGGTGGGTGATAAAGATATGGTTAGCTGAAAAGCAATAATTATCGAGCTATAATGTGTTTGACGATCTTCCATCGAGCATGCCTGGCAGCCAATCACACCCGAGAACATCAAAGCAACGAGGCTATTCCTGTCTGTGTCACCAGGCCTGGCAGTCTCACTGCCCACCAACTCAGAGTTACCGTCATTCAGTTAGATGAACAGCAACAAGAGTTCCGGAGTGGGATCGATGATTGCAGAGATAGCACTTACTCGCTAAAACGTACTCGCCCACACGGTGGACTATCACAAGGATCGTGGGCTGATACTAAAGAACTCGAAGTCAAACAGAATCCCCATTTTCGAAAATTCGAATAGGAAGGCGACAGTGACCAACATTAAAGTCACCTTTACCATTCAGAGTTAGTCGGTACGAGCTCTTAGCCGCGAGGAATCCTGAATCTACCTGGGAATCGGATTCTTAACAGATGGCAGATGCTTTATCGTCTTATGAAAGCGCGACTCAAACCACAATGTCGTATCTATGCGTTGGTAATTACAGCTTGCTTGAAGATCTATCATCATATGGCCCTAGGAAGCCATCAACGAATTTCAACGAGTGAAGAAAACGATAAGAGCCACAGTGGGTCAGTGGTTAGCTTTCCCAAACGACAGCTCTGTACCCCTGTACTTGACCAAGAGAGTTCTTCAATACAACCAACGTTGGAACTTCAAGAGATAAACCTAATTAGTTTTGATCTTATACGTCTTATTGCAGACCCATTAGTAATACTGTAATCATACAATGTATAAGTACGTATTTTAATGCTTGTAGTAATAACATATGATCTATTCTTTACAGAAAAATTATGAAGTAAGAAATATATGTCACAGTTTATAAATGACGTATGTAAATCACTAATTTTTTTTATCTAATAAAGTACAGTTTTGTAAAATTAAAATCGTTGTAAATACTATTTTCTTTTATACCAAAAATAAAAGCATTATTGAAAATATGATCTTACTTATTTCTTGTAACTACAAGTTTTTACACTGTGTATGACGAATATTATAGTTTGTTTTTCTTCCTTACAAACTTAACTGGTTAAATATGCTGACAAATATCAATTTGCAATTTGACAATTTATATATAAATGAATACAATTTCTACCTGTATAATATTCTATCGCTCTCGGCATAGTCAGCGATTTTCTCTCGTAAGCGCCACGCTTCTATGGCAAATCTATCAGTTCCATAGGCGCGTAACGTATCTTGTTCAACGGGACCGCAAACCAAAACCAGTCGTCGTTATCGTCGTCCCATCGCTCGATCAATCTCAGTTGTAAAAAAAAGCCGTACGAGCAGCCGAAACAGCGTCTAAAGCTCCTGAGCCACGCCCGGGCTAGCTTGGCCGTTCAATCGCGAAATTACGCGGCAAGTAGGTATATAGCTGATTGCCGCGGGGCCTCCCCTAGATCCGATATCTCTCGAGACTCCCACACTCGCGCACATCCGAGGCCTAATTTACGGGACGCATGATTGGTCGAAGGTGTATACTCTCGTCGTTATCCCGGGGATTGCGTCTGCCGATCAGTCACCGCACGATGGCCAAATAGTGTGTGTGTATATATATACACGTATAGGTAAGTTCTTTAACGCAGCGTCTCATTTCGAGTTCCTTTTGAGTAGCAACGCGATGGCAAATTCGACGCTGACGCCTACGTACGTGTTGGAATACAAGTGAGGGTGCTAAACGAAGATCCACGATCTCTAGTGTCGAGCGAGGTGTGGTAGTTACTTATGCTTTAGTCGATCGGCCTTTTTATGTCATGGTAGGGAGAATGCCTTTTCATTAATCTTTGAGTTCATTCGGCCGGTTTTAAAGGAATAAATAATTGTAGGATAGTAAGAATAAAATGCAATTATAAACCTTTGCTAGTAGTAGTGCAAAATAATTTATTTTTTTTTCTATATTAAGAATATAGAAGTAGTAAAAGCAGAAACTAATCAGACATTTACTTTTCATTGAGTTATTTAGAACTTTATCATATTTCAATTTTATTTAAATGCCTTTTAAACCGTACGTTTTCATTATTTATATCCTAGCATCGATTTTACACATTATATTATATAATTATTATTCAAACGTATTAGTTACAGATATAACAGTCCAAATTAATGTTTCCAAAATTTAGTTTAACCATAGAATTTTAGAAATTGGGATAATCTTTTATTAGTAGTAAAATTATGTGCAAATGTTGGTGCAACTTGTTGAACACGCTGGAGTACAAATTGTTTGGCAATGTGGCACACAATGCACTGGCTTAGGATTTCTACGAAATCTAACATACTAAAAAAACAATATGATGATTAAAATTTTACTTTCAAATATATACAAAATATTAATAATATTTTACCTGTGGACGATCAAAATTCTTGGAAATGTCCATTTCGAGATCCACCTGTAAGATAACAATATTACAAATATCTTTTTCATTCCTGGCCGATGAAGTAGGTGAGAAAAATTAAAAAGTTAATTCGTTATCAATCACTCTTTATATTAAACCCAACATAAGAGGTTCAACACTTTTCAGTTAAACTGCCGATAAAGTAAAACAACTAAGAGGGGCAAAATCAAAAGAAAATTTTTAAGGGCAACGACGCGCCTCTTATAATCGAGCGAATAATTACAAAATTTCCTTGACCATCAATCAACGTCAAATAAGGCCGATTCACGATCAAATCGTTCATTTAGAACGTGGACAGCAAAGTAAAGCCGAGCACTATTCTGCGCCAAAGAGTAAAGTGAGAGGGTTAAAGGGAGTGCAGGAAGCCACCGACGACTAATCTCTCTCTCTCTCTCTTTTCTCACAAATCATATTGAACGATCGATCGCAACGCAAGAGAGAGATAGAGAGAGCATTATATAATACTTACCTAGGATTACTATACAAGAACAAAATATGCGATCTGTCTCAAGAATGAGAGAGAACGTGAGAGAGAGAGAGATTCGAAGACAGACCAAGACAGCGAGCAAAAGACAGAGAAGGAGTGAAACAATGAACGAGGTGGTGCGGTAGTGGTCCAGCGAACGATGGGGTTGCCGTTATCGGGCACCCGTTTGAACTCTTCTCCCACTCATACACCTTCGAGAGATTAAGACAGAGTTATCTTCACGCCACTGACGACGAGCTTCACTTTGGCAGAAGAGAGATACATACATATCCACCTGCACACGAGTATAGAGAGTTGGTGAGAACTGTTGGCGCTGACAAAGAGAAAAAGTATCCGAGACTGACGGGTCTGCGGTAGCGCGCGCGCGAGTTTATAAAGCTATCGGATTCTTGTGCGCGAATTTCGTGAGTGGTGAAGACATCGGTGAGAAACTTATGCGCTCGAGATAAGAGCAACGGATTACTGTGGCTTTACGTTAGTGTGTGGCTGCATGTATATATACGTGTGTGTGAGTGAATGAATACCTTATATCTTGGGAAATTCGGATACTGGATAGAGAGATGATGAGTCGACGAGAAGTCGGTCGGATTTGATGTTGAGCTGCGGGGGTGAGCGAGTTTCCTCGCGATTGTTAAGTGTTGCGTTTGATACTATATATCAAGACAACTTGATAAAACAAATCGGTGTTTTACTTGATAAAATAAACCGAATGTTATATATAAATGTTTTTTAATTTTTTACTAGTGGTATACATTAGACGATAACAAAGTTCAAAGACATATTTTTTCCACGTAGAATTAAAAAAAAAATTATAACACCCAAGCTCTGAGTACCGCAATTTACCATTCTCACGTCAGCTCAACTCTCAAGCACTCGTATCGCAAACTACCCACAAGTCATAATGTTGTTAATGATCAGAACTAGATGTTCGCTGCCATAGTTATACACACACACACACATATGTATATATGTACCAACTCCACTAGCGCGTAGAACATTCTCGCGAGAGCCGAGCAGCCAGTCCCCCGACACAAAGGTGTTTACACTCGCGCGTGCGCACACATCGGGCACGAAGAGAGAGTGAGAGAGAGGGATGCATGCGGGATACGTGAATGCTTGCGCGAATAAATGGTTCTGCGTGAAGCGTCGTTGTTTATGCGCGCAAATACATCGCGCTGTGAGAGGAAGTTGCGCGTTCATTCACATAGATCGAGAAAGAGAGAGAGAGAGAGAGAAATTGCGTGAGGTTGGTCGTGGACTAAAGATGGCGTATGGTATTGAGGTAGCAGCAACAGCAGCAATGTACGTGTGTAACTTTGCCGTGCGTGTTTCTAATTATTTGCGTCGTCGTTGTCGGAGGAAGGTAGAGAGAGAGAGAGAGAGAAAGAGAACGCCGAAATAGGCGTCTGGCCATTGTACGAACCCACCACCCAGCACGAGAATGGTGAATGAACCCCTGTAGTATCGCCAGCTAGGACGAAAGTTTTGGTGTACTCGCTTGTTTTTTTTTTCTAAACGTTGATGTATTTTCTTTTACTAAAACTCGCGCGCTTTTTTAACCCCTCTTGTCATATCCTTTGCGGATGTTTCTTTAAAGCTTGATATCGTATTATTATCTTCGATTTGGTTTGAAAATTGTTTTGAGATTAGTTTGAAGTGAACAGTATAGCTGTGACTAATAAGTATCATTAATATAGTAAAGAATTTTCTAAGAATAAACGGAGAATTCGAAATCATTCCATAGATATAGTAGCGACAGTGGTGGTCGAAATTCATGAACGATAAATGGAAAACTGCCTAAAAACTGCCTAGTTTCTCATATGGTATCAATAAAAATTTCTTAAATGAGATAGCTAGCTAATTGATTTTATTGTTTTGCGTTGAATAAATGTAAAAGTATATAAAAACCAGGTTTGTATACACAACTCACTCTACTTTTCAACTTCAAGAATAGAATAATAGATAGACGAAACATGCATTTAACAGTTTAGTAAAATATATTAAATAGCTGCTTATAAGCTGTTTCCCATACGCGCAGAGAACTCTAACTGACAGAAAAAATTGAATCTAGCATAATAAACGTCTTTTTAAGAAAAATCACGTTTTTCTTAATTGCATTTCAATCCAATGTTCCACCCCTTGAATAACACAAAACGCCAACGCTTTTTTTTCCCCGCAGCGGAACGAACTCGTTAATAACTCGGAACGAATCTTTTTCCCGACGACAAAAGAAGACGGCGACGACGACGACGACGAAGAACAAGCCTGGAATCGTGGAACAAAAATACGAAAAGACTCATACGACAGGAGCAGTATATATAATACGGTGCGTATACGGGTAGAAGAAAAAGTATGCCTTGAACTTGGCGCACAGCTCTAAACGCCAACCAAAACCATAATACAAGCGACGGCTCCTCGTGGACAAATACACTCGGCGAGCTTTCTTTGAAACGAACGCTCGCGCGACCAGCTGAGGCAGGCAAGCGGCCGGCTCTAAATTAATTGCATATAAAAGAGAGAGAGGGAGGGAGGGAGAGAGAGAGAAGACTCGGAGCTAGTGACCTCCTTCGAGTCTCTCTCTCTTTCTCCTTTTTTTTCTCTCGCTCTTCCTCCATCTCTCCACTTGTCTGAAATGAGTTTTAATTACTTTTTTATCCGGCGGCCAGCGGAAAATCGCGGCCGCGCCGCTTCGAATGAGAATAATAACGAATCCAACGCGCTTCTGTTTCAGATAGGAGAAAACGAGCGGGGAAGAGCGGGGAGGGGAGTAAAAAGGAAGAGGAAAGCTACGCGAAATAACGCGGAATAAAGTGGAAACTTCGAGGGCTTGCGCGCGTAAATAAACTCCGCTCTTTATCCGACTTTATGCAAAACACGAAGTCCGCGTGGTTTTTGTCCGCTTGCCTTTTTTTCTGAATAGTTATATCGCTGACGAGGGAAATACTTTTATGAAAGTTTCTTTGGGGTTATTTACGTTAATCCCGTATATGAATAGTTCTATAATAGAGGGAAACGAAAATGTACCATTGTAAGAATATATAATGATGTACGGAAAATTGTAAGAAAATAAACGTTGAAAGTAGATGTTTCTGAAATTATTAAAGCTTTAGATAATGTATTTTTAAGGTCAAGTGCGAGTGAATTTGCAAGGTTTAGTAGGTTTCACAGTAATCTTTTTTTATAGTTTGCTTTATGTCAAATACAGAAAATTTAAATAAATAGTAGCGAAAATTGAAAGAAATTGATATTTTCAGTACGAACCACTTACGTATACTTCGATAAAACTTGGTACTTCTCTTTCCGCAAAATATTTCCCTAGTGTTTCTCTTGATAAATGGTCTCAGATACGGGAAAATAAACATGACAGATTAAATATTATCTTAAATAAACACGTACCGTAAAATTTATACACACGTAACGCAATTTAAGTTTATACCCTCCAATTTTGTCTCCCATCAATTTGTCCAACCTTCAAACAGCAACGCGAATCGATCAAAACACAGTTACCCCCAATCAGTTTGCGATAAAGTTTTGGGGGAACAAACAAAATCGACGCCCTCTTCTCCCTCTCGCTATCCAAAGAAGCCACCAAAAAATAAAAAATAAAACATTCAAGGCTACGATTTTCCATTCACACGAAGTTCAATAAGAAAATTTCCATGCATTAAAACGCTACCGCCGAAAGAAAAAGGGAAAAAAAATTTTCTCGACCGTGCACACAGACACACGCGCACTTTTGTGCTGCGTAACAAAGAGGCTTACATTTTAATCTAAAAACTGCCAAAGCGTGATTGATACGCTTCGCGCGCGAACGAGCAAGTGAAAGAAAAAGGAAGGAAAAGCCTAAGCTCGATGCAAACCCATCCACATATGCGTGTACGTATATATGTATAGTCGCCCTTCGCACCAAAACTTTCCGGGACGCAAAACAATCGAACTATAATAAACCACGAGTCGAAGTTTCGCGCTGCATTCATCTGCCTCTCCATTCTCGGCTCGTATTTCCATACGATTTCAATAGCAAAGTCGCTTCCCTTTCGACCGGAAGAAGGTCTTCCTGTACTCCCACCCTCTCCTCTTCTATCCTTCCTTCCCTTATTTTTCAATTTCACCCGGTCACATGTTTATCTTTCGCTCGGCCTCGTCGGCGAGTGGTTGTCTCTTCTCTCCTTCGCTCGCGATTTATTCTGTACGACGGTCACGAGGCAGTTTCAATCGATTTTGAATTCGAATCGATTTTTAAAAGATTTCTCTCCGCACCATCTCATACAGTGTTTTCGAAAGGCGCTGCAATGTTTTACGTGTCCCCGGTACGGTCATTGATGCGAAAAGATAATGGACGTTGATTTTTTTTACTCCGCGCAGAGAGGAATGTAAACCATGGACTCATTTTTTTAACTGTACAGTATAAAATAACTTTTTTTAATTTAATATATACTTTTAACTGTCAATAATGCAGTGCAATTAGTATTAAATATATAATATTAATAATAGGAATATTGTATTCAGTTTCAAACTGTTATTCAACTGAAAGTATTACTTATTGAGAATTTATTTGCTGTCCGGCAATTAAATCATCAATATTTTATCAACAAACAATAGCATCGATGTGCATTTAAATTGTGACTAAATAATTCGAAAATTAAAGATGATGATGATGATAAAAATAAAAATTTACGTGAGCTGGAGTTAACATAATTATCTTTACATTTAAAGCATTAAAAATAATACAACTTCATCAATTTTCACTAAATCACAATTAAAATTATTATTCAAATTATATGCATAAAATTATTGAAACCTTTATTGATTTTATTAAAAGTTAGATGTCTAATAGATTAACCCCTATTGAAAGTTTATTTTGGAGACCTCCGCTAGCACACCTCTATAAAAGCGTTACACGTAACCTCTTACAACGTTTGATCTGTCATTTTTACAGACATCCGCAAACATACACACACACTCACATCCACGGTATATTAAAATAATCTTTATCCCAGCTCGCAGCACCGTTCATTATACACATCCGAAACATTTCAGCGCATACGCAGTGAAATACATTGTAAATTACATGAATTTATGCACATAAACAGGCCGAAACGAGTATACGTTCTGACGCCGATGATTTAGGACGCACGACGGCGAGGAGAAAGGGAACGAAACTCCCTCGTCTCTCTCTCTCTCTCTCTCTCTCTCTCTCTCTCTCTCTCTCTCTCTCTCTCTCTCTCTCTCTCTCTCTCTCTCTCTTACCCGTAAGCGTACGCGCATGCATTTCCAACGACTATATATATGCACAACTCGTGCCCGGCGTTCTCCTTGAGGAAGTAAAATTAGTGCGCGTCGAGTGGTATGGGCAATTTGAAAACTATTCGAGACGAGAGAGAGAGAGAGAGAGAGAAAGAGTATTTTACGTGAAAGTTAATAAATGCAGCGTGTATATAACGTGGACTTCTAAACGACGCGGAGAGGCTGCCTTCGACACGGTCCACGCGTCATTGTGCGTTATAGTCGAACAATGAAGTTTTTCATTGAGGCAATAATAATAAAACCGAAGGATATGCGTATCGCTGAGTGGCAATAATTCTTTAATAATATTTTCTTTCAATTCGTGATATATTTGTTGTTTTTGGATGCAATCGTGGGGATGTGCAGCGTATTATGCCTATATGTAGTGATATATATAATGTAGTTTTATATACTCGTTTGACGAGCCAAGGAAAATATGAGGTTTTGAAAGCTTATAGTGTATTTCGTTCTTGAAAGGAGAAGAAGGGGAGAAAAAGAAGAGGGATACTGAACTGCAGTATAAATAGGATACTTAAAAATCCACTTATTTCGAAAAACACGAAAAAGCTCCTACTGACTGTATTTTTCAAATAAGCGAGCGTTAAACACATACTCTTTAATATAATGCACACTTGTACATATATCATCAACTTATTTTCTTAAAAAAAAAGATCAACTTCGAATTAAAAAAAAATATTCTAACTAGTTAGTAAAATAGTTTATAAATATATATCTTAAGACCTGATACCGTTTATAGCACGATTCGTGAGCCACGGCCGATAATACACCGACTCTTTCCACGTGTTGCGTTCCATATACTCTACTTACTCACACGTACACGTGAACTCTTCTCTTTTTCATATACACATACACACATAGGCGCTCTTTTTCTCTTCCTCTCAGATCGTCCACGTGCCGAGCGTAAATGGGCGAAAGTGCGGAAAATAATCGAGGGAGAGAGAGAGGGGGCGAGGGAAGTCGGCAGTGAGAGGAAGTTTAAATAGGACGGTTTATTTTGCTACGGATGATGGATGAAAAATGCGTTATTCTCGCGGTGAGAGAGAAAGAAAGAGAGTGGGAAGCCACGAATGCGTTGATTGATTAAAGGGGCGTCGAAGTTTGCTTTAAAGACTCAACGGGCTGCGTCTAGTCTAAGATTCTTTTTTCAAATTGATTGTCTTGAAGAATAAATATACACGTGCACGCGCGCGTGTATAATACGATGTAGCGCACGAAGCTGAATGGGAAAGTCTATATGTATCGCTTGTGGAATCGTTTCAAGTGAACGGAAGCACGGTTTTGAAGAGTGTTTAAACTTGATGTTAAAAGGAGAGATGTATCGAAAAATATTAGGTTGCAGAAAATCGAATGTTATAATAAGAAAATAATTTTTTCATTTTATATATGTCACATATACCTTAACGCATAAAAAAATGTATCTATCTTATAAAAGTATCATGTATTTGTTAGAAAATTTGTATAAGAATATTTTTTATAACAATAATGATTTTTATTTAGAATGCCGTCTTTCAAACTCTATTTTATTTAGTGCAATTGCAAGTAGAAAATTAAAATATTTTAAATCAAGTAATTATAAAAACTTCTTTGACTTAACAAATTTAAGTCAACGCAATTTTAAGAGAATACCAAACGATGTAACAAATGTTAGTTTATTTTATCATTTAATTAATGCAAGTGTAGCAAAGATTAAAAAATAACCAATTCAAACGCAACAAATGTCTTTCATACGCTTTCTATAATATTAACGATACTTTTTCAAAGCTCACGCACGATTATACCGTTAAATTTTACAACACGAAACCCTTAACTCCAAGTATCCACAAACCTCGCGAGCTCAGATCCTACAAAAAAGGGAAAAGATCCAGAGCGCTAAAACAAGATAAAGGGTCAAATGCAGGAGAAAGGAGAGCGCGGGTATAGGGTGGCGTGTAGAAATAAAGACAGAGACAGCCGTCTCCTCTCCTTCGCGAGAGGGAGTTGGCCGACGCCACTCTCTCACTCTCTCTCCTCTTTCCTCTCTCACGCGGCGGGCACGCCGGAGAGACGTTAACGAGGACCCCGCCCTGTGACGTCATTCCGCTCTCGCGCTCGTGTGCGCATGCACACGCGACGAGAGGTAAAGAGAAAAAATGGAACGAGACGCGAGCGAATTAAAAAAAATGATTGCGCGAAATAAAAAAAATGATTGCGCGAGAGAAGAGAGATGAAAAGGGGGGAAGCAAGAGGGAGAGGGAGAGAGTGAGAGTGAGAAGGAGGGACGTGTGCTGTGACTTGATGGAGGATGATGTATTAAACATGCGCAATGCTACGAGGAAGGAAAAGAAAGAGAGAAAGAGGACAGTTAGACGAAAATTAGATTGATGACGAGAAAAGTGTTCCGCGTTTCTTTGAGTCCCAGCATTTTAGGATTTTAGAGTTTAAAACAATATGAAGTAGAGAGGATTAAATAGTGTTATGGTAGAGAATTTTTAGAAAATTTGGTTCTGTCAAAGAGTGAGATTTTAACGAGATAGCGGTGGAGTGAAACTGCATACCCTTTTCAATTTTGATTTCTATTGGAAATTTAGACAGTGTGGGGTATATTCGGTGGAAAACATTTCTACATGTTTGTTAGAGTTTTATTATTTTATAAAACTAGTGAAGTAGGTAAACTATTATTTTGAATTGTTCAACAAATTATATCAATAACTATTATAATATCACAATCTACATACTTTATAATATTTGATAAATCGTAAACTTCCTATTACTTTAAAAATCAAGGAAAAATGTTTCTTCAAAGCAGTGATAAAGAAATCTCATTATACCGCACCCGTAAACTAGAAAATATTAATAATATAACAATGCATTACATTTTAATTAATGCACACATCAATGTAATTGCTCCATTGCTAAAACCAGCTCCAAGTCTCAGCATAAAATCACCACGATAAATCACTCATTTCTCTTTAGACCGGAAAAACGTAGCGAGAAAAAGCGCAAACGACCCACAGAAAAGAGAACGCAAGAAATTTCGAAATTACAAAGTACGCGCGCGCGCACAAGCAAGTGGGAACGTTATAAATGAGGACGCGGCTCTGACGGCGGGAGGACAGCTCTCTCTCTCTCTCCCCCTTCCTCTTCCCGAAAAAGCCGAGAAAAACGCGCTGGAATTTACATTCGGCGATAAGAGCGGTTATGGTGAAGTAAAAATAGACGAAAAGGGCGATACGTGTGAGAGTGCACGCGCAGAGAGAATGAGAATGGGTGAGAGGAAGCGAGTTAGCGTAAAAACTGTATATTTGAAAAGCGCTAAATTTGACAATGCGATTGTTTTCATTTCATGCGGGGAATACCTCGTACGTATACCCTGCTATGACTAAAATACAAATGTTTGCGGACACGCATGCGTAATTCCGTGTAATCGACCCACCACTCGTGCATTTTAACGAAAGTATTTTTCTTTTTTTTACAGAAAGATAACACGTTACTTTTAGCGTTTACGTTGTGATGTAAAAGTATTATTGTAACAATATCTAGATGCAAGTTTATTTTTATCACCATATAGAAAATTGATAGATAGTTTTTTTTTAAATTAAGTTGTAACGTACTAGCATTGTATTGTAGCTAATATAAAATGGAAAAATTGCTAATTAATTTTCTTAAACATTCGGTATACGAATAGAGAATCGTCAATTTTTTTTAACTATTCTATGTACGCTGATTCAATACTAGTTAGAAAATTTAAATAAAAATAATCTTTTTAACATTATGAAATATAAAAGACGTAATACAGAAAATCTCATACTGATTCGAATTCAATTCAATTTTATTAATTATTTAATGAAAACTTTAAATATAATTTATTCGTATCGGGAAGAGATGATGCGAGTTGAAAAAAGTACTTATTCAGCAGACTGTTGCGCAACAATATATTTGATTAGATTATTAAAAGAGCTGCTATTTCGAAGAAAAAATTTTACTCTTGCAACTTAAAATTAACAATAGAATAAATATATGCTTTATTGGTTAAACACATACCAGTACATAATGATGTGATTGAAACCGCCTGTTCCTAAATAAGTGGAGTTATTCTATTATCTTTGATAGATGTTTCGTATTTTATTTTTGCTGGCTTATTATAAAAACCTCTTTAAAATTTTGATGTGTATTTATATGGCTCTATGCTATGACCTATTACGTCAAAACATCGAACAGTGACATGCCTATAAACATGTATTATAAGAATAAAATAATCCATAAATCAATTAATTGGATGATTAAATAAAAATAAAGTTCTAAGTTCTAGAAAGTTAGGTTAGAATGAAATGCTAAAGATTTTTTTATTAACGATTCCTTTAGTCTACTTGAAAACTGCTTTAGGTTTGCAGTATTGAAAAAATACCGTTTTAATTTTTTATGCCCCAAATAATTCTTTTAAAGCGTTTCTTCGAAAAAGTATCTATTTCGCTTGCCTGACGCAGCATAGTTCATCAATCAAAAATGGAAAGAAGGATTAAAAAACACATAGATCTAATAGACGTCTTGTAATAACATTATAAAAAAATTCCTTTTTCTATATTCACAAAGCTTATCTTTCGAAGTAGCAACAACACTTAGACTATACTCAAAATCCATTGCAAGCCTTCGCTGTGGCTCTATTTCTGATTTAAAGAGAAAAATTGCTTTCAGACCATAAAGCTCGGGGTAAAATAAAAATGTAAACCGAATTTTCTACTTACCGCGAATACGCCAACGACGAGGAGGCAAAGTGCAAAAATAACGACGAAACGCTGCTTCATGGTGGCCCAGTGGAAGAGATGGAATAGGAGAAATATTTGCTTGAACTTATCAGAATGGCAATGCTTGCTAAACTGAAAACCTGTCATTCTGCTCGCGGCGTCTTTATTTGAACACACGATGACGCAGCTCGTGATCCCCACGCACGAGAAATTTTTCTTTTCCCTCCTACTGTGCCACGGTAAACTAACTTGGATTTTACGAAGCGCACGTTCAGACTCATGCTTAGTTAGGCAGAGTTTACACAGGAGCTCACAAAGGAGATAAGATTGCTTTTGGTAAATTTGAATAAAATGTATAGTAGTGATCAGAAGGATACTTTTATTTTCGTCCGTTAACATTGATATATTTTTAGAAAATTATATTTTATCTCCATAATTTTATCGCTTGATTTACTTTTTTTTTTATTTTTATTATAAAGTTTAATTACTAATTTTAGGTTTAAAATGAAGGACCCGCATAGATAAGAAGGAACAAAGTTTATTTTACGGACGATTTTTCCAGGTGTAAAATGTAAACGGTACTCGAACGACCCTCATTAAGTTTATTACATTTTTCTTATCCACTATTTTACGACGAGTACATGGTTGAAATATGAAAGCAGGGATAAGCTTTGTAATAAATTTATGTTTAAAAGCGAATACATCGATACGCATGAAAAATCATTGAGAATAAATGCCGTTGCATCTCAGTTTAAAGAATTACCTGTTATCGTGGAAGGGATAACGTCGGGTTTCCAAATTTATTGTATTAGGACTAATGTGAAGTACAATATCAATTTGTCGCGAACGAGTTGTTCTTACTTTAATAACACCATTACTAAATATACATACCAATATTGAAGAAAAGTTCTTTTTTTTATTAAATAATGCGTCTTCCTTTATTTCTACTTTAGTAAATATGAGTTATTGAATGGTTTGTTATCATAAATTCACAGGAAGAAGCAACGAAGAAATGCTTTTTCCTTATTGGTTCCAAGAAAACAAAACATTAACTTTTGTTTGTTTATCGCTCTACTTGTAGTGTACTTTAGTCATCACTCAACTATCTCATTAAAATTCCATAAGTTTAAAATAAATATGTAAAATTCATAAGTAACGCAATTGTGTTTATATCTCTAATAAATTAACGCTAACCAAATACAAGAGATATCAATATTATTTTACCTTGAACCCATGAAGTCTTTTAAAGTTTAGCTTATTAAAATCAAAATTCAACGTTTTAATGAATCATCAATATTGAGAAAACCGTTCTGGTGCATCTCGACTCTTGTAAAGTATCCTAAAATCACGTAATGAAACAAAAATCCTGAAAAAAGAAAATCAAGCTTATCAAAATTTATATAAAATCATGTACACTTTTTTGTTCACTATAGACTAGCTACAAAAAGAAAAATTTGAAATAGCGCTAAAAGTTCGATTTTCTACTCTCTGAATCATAAAACGACTTACACGTTTGCACTTCACCTATCCTACTTCAAATCTTCATAAAATCTATAGCTTTGTCATAAAGTTTCCTATTTCAAATTTTTTTTAGCTTACAATTCTAAAAAAATAAAAACAGACATCGATCGCCAGGCTATATAAAGGTTTTAAAATGCTTTCCAAAATGCAAATTGAAGAGTTCACCTAAAATTTCCATTACGTTACAACTACCGCAGAATAAAATAGAACAATTTCATTTAAAGCTTCTGTGAACAATAGAAATAATAATAACATAAAAAGTTAGAATAAATTTTTTTTTATATCTTTGTTCAAAGTTCTCAGAACAGAAAATAAATTGTAAAGAACTCTTACAAAAACCAAAAACTTTTATTGGGTAATTTTATTTGGTATTCTTCTTGTTATATTTGTCATTACTAACGGCATTTATTCAAAACCTAGATGCACTAGCTTACGATCCAAAAGTATACTGACTTGCAATAGAAATGTCAAAAAATAAAACTAGAATTTTTGTCATTTTTCTAAAACATTCTCAAAAGCAAACTTTATAACTACGAAAACATGTTTAATTTACATGTTACGCTGATTTATGTCAGTGTAGAACGCCAGTGTAAGCAGATTCAATTATAACTTGCATAAAGCCTTTCTTTGAAATATAACTTTTCTTTAATAATTTTATTTTTTAAATATATACAACAATGTGAAACATGAATTTTAAAAGATAATAATTAGTATAATGTTAATATTCTTCCAAAAGAATGTTCAAACACCTTTATAATCAAACGAAAAATCAGCTGACGCAAATAACTCTCTATACCAATGATCTGCCCGATATCACAGCTATATCCAACACTACCTGGTACGATCAGCACATACCATAATTAAAAAACAGCGCATAATTTAATGTATGCAGAAAAAAAAAGAATCGTCGAATTGCATATTATCAATGCAAAGGCGAGCTACTAGCGAGAGGGAAAGAGAGTGTATCGACCCTTCCGCGCGGGGTTTTCGCAGGACACCAGCGTCGGTGCTACCGCACTGCACTGCGAGCGCTTTCGCGCTCGCGCAATGACGTCACGGATGTGTCGAGCTACGCGCGGAATGGGGCCGCGAGGGTGGAAGAGGGCGGACGGGAGGGAGGAAAAGAGAGAGAGAGAGGAAGAGATGCATAGAGGGCAGGGTAAGCGAGCGTAAAGTTTCTGGGTGTTGGTTTGTCTCTCGATTTTTTTTCTTTTTATTTTTAGTTGAATGCGATTTTTTTCGGTAGGTAGGAAGGTTATGAATGAGAGAAGTGCAATAAGAGATTTTACCGAAATAAGCAAGCTGGTGGAAGTTGGTGGTAAGTGAAAATTTAATATTTGATCGGTGTTGTGCAAATGTTGAATGAATCTTGTAACACGACTTTAATAATTCAACGGAAAAGGGATGTCGTCTTTCCCACGGTATTCGCATGGCGTCCCCTACAGGAAGAAAAAATTATTTTTATTTATGAACATACTGACAGTTACTTGAAAAAATAATAAACAATATTTTTATAAATGTGAAATTTAGTAAAAAATAAAAGAAGATTTAAATAATGTAAATAAATGTAAAACTATAGGTTGTGTAATGTTTTAATTTTGAATGCACTAAAAAAATTCTGATTTAAGCATTCATCATTCTGATAAATTCGTATAAATCTAGACTCGTAGAAAATTTCTCCTTCGATTGACTTTATCCTCCATACTTTTTCGGTCCTTATAAACGCTATTCTATTGGTAATACAAATTATTTTGGTACACTAAAGTGTTGAAAACCATTATAGAACGGAGAGTTGACTTAGGAAACAATAGCAACCGTCATTGGCTGAATAGAACATCAGTCGAAATTCAACAAACAGGCGGAACAGGTGGAATTGAAAGGGGGATCAATGAAACTCGAATCGCATCTGGAAGAAGGAACAAACTTTGGCAAGCCTACGTATACACGCGTCAGTGAAAGATTGCCAGGATGTATACTCTCGACAATACAGAATCGAGCGTGGATTATCTGTCCTCAATTCTGTCAGTACTTCGCTGTTCTTTCAAAATGCCGTTGCTACTCACTCATCTGTATCCTTACTCAATACATATTTTTTTATACTCGGTACATATTTTCTTTTAGCTGCGTAAAATTGTACTTTTTAAAAAATGTAACCACATAAAATGTATACATTGCAACTGCCAGAGACCATTATTGAGTTTATGTAAAAAGTTAAAAAGTATGAAATTTCAATTTTTTTCACTCATCTGAAAATTCATATCCCGATTTCTCTATCTCAACCGCTTCCTCAAAGTCATAAAAGAGTTAAAATATAATAAATTGCATTTGAAAATAACTTCGCCCTCTCCAATAGCGCTTCCTTCCATTTTTCTTCCGCTTCACTCAGCCTTGCACTTTCCATCGAATCCTAGTGTTTTCCCCCTTCTCCCTCCCCCACATTTTCCCTTCTCTTTACCTTTCTCTCGCTTTCCTCTCTCTCTTTCATTTCTTTTATTTTCTTTCCTACCCATACCGAGTTCCCCACCTTCCAGCTCAGCTCCATTCTTCTGATTGACGATCTGCAATCGGACGTGACGCTGGAAAAGGTCTCGATCTGGGAAATGTATATGTGTGTGGGTGACTGCAATTCATATATTGTGAGTTCGTTCTTTAATTATAAAGAAAAAGAGAATTCAGACATTTACAAAAATAAAATTTTATTAATTATATTATTAATCGAATAAAAATTGTGTAATTTGTCTGATTAAATAAATGAATTTTACTATTACAAAGATTGGGAGTTTAATTACTTATTAATTTCAAAAGTCAATCGAAATAACACAAATTTAAAAAAATAATTTATATAATCTTTGGTTAAATATCAAATAATCTTTCTTGAAATTCTGATACATCATAACTCATCAATTCAAAAACAGATTTATAGTTGATTATTACCCACAAATTAGCAACAGTAATCAGTTTATTATATTCCTTGTAAGAAAAAATCCATCTAACGTAGATGTCTTTGAACGATAACATTTCTCAAAATAACGGAGTTACGATCATTGCTCGTTTGTATCTCCTCTTTATTTCTCTTCCTCTCGCATTCGCAGCTACAGCGTCGCATTCGCTCGCGAGGCGATCTGCAATCGCGCACGTGACGCACGAGAGGGTCTCGATCACCCGCGGATGTGGCTGCGGAGCGATAAAGGCACGCGAGACGTTGCCGTCGCCGCTGCCTGCCTGCTGCCGACGACGACGACTATAGAGAATTCCGGACGGCGATCGATCGCCCGACCCCGCGAGAAAGTGCCTCCCGCTTCTACCCTTCCACTCCAGCTACTTTCGCGCTCCCTTCTGTGCTTACATCTGCTTTAGACCACCTTTCAGCCACCCCCGCAAAGTCCGGCGATTGATCGGAGGATTTTCGTGAGAGAGGGAGAGAGAGAGAGGAAGAGAGAGAGAGAGAGAGAGAGGGAAAGAGAACCGACTTCTCGAGACGGTAAGACGGATGAAGGTGCCCCCCTCTTTTTGAATTTGAAGTTTTCCGTGTGTGGAGAGAGAGAGCGAGAGAGAGAGAGATATGTACGGGAACACGAGCAAGTGAGAGAGACGATCTCTCCTAGGAAAGTTTCCAAGGGATTTGGTGTGTGTGTGAGAGAGAGGGAGTTTCGCCTGGATGGACGACTTATTACAGCCCGCGCGAAGATGTGCCGGCGATTGCGTGATTTATGTTTCTATTAATTAAAAAGTAGAGAGAGAGAGGAAAAAGGAGAGTCAAGAGTGAGACTTACTGTACTCTAGAGGCTACATGGTGCACATACTGGATTTTCGTGCAGAGCTGTTTCCTCTACGAATTCTCCTTCCCACGTGAATCGATCTAATTAAAGCTTTAGGAAGTGGAAATTAATCAAATTGTAATTAAGAGTTTAAATTTTTGTGAAAAGTCGATTGGTTAGTTTGCGAAGTGTAAGACTGAAGAAATATTTTGTTGTGAAAATGAGTCAATTCTAGTAACGGGCTTGATTAAGATATATGGTAATAAAATTTTAACATAAAATAGATTTTAAGGGCTCAACTGACCATTTTTGTCACGCCAACAGCAGCTATAAAGGATTAGGGTATCTATTGAATAGAATTTTATCGGCTTAATCTATATAACATTTTTGTAACTTCTTCGCTTGGGACTATTTTTGTAAATATTTCAAAGATAGATGACTTTGTTATTCGCTACATTCGAGCAATCTCCAAGAAAACATCTATACACAGCTAAAATACTGTCTTTTATTTATCCTCAAATAGAATGCAAATTGAATTACCGTTTAGTACATTGGCCGCAGGAATCCTATAGATTTTACTTTTTAATTCAGCCACATTCTGTCTTTTAAAGATACATTTGGTTAATATAAAAATTATTTCCTTCCTTACCCCTTTGATAATCATCTTATCGTATAAAACCATTTTAAAAATGTGCTAAAAGTTCAAGCAAATTGTTTCACCCCTACTACCAGCAAAAACACAAGACAACAAAAATAACTACTTAGTCAGTCCTCGGTTAACCCGCTGAAACTGTAGCAAAGTCAACATTTCGCTAATCAAGTAAGTAATTCAGTACTACCCGTGTTCTCCTCACAAAAAAACAAATCGTCCCGTAGGCGACATCGCACTTTAATTCGGCCGCGGTACGCTCGCGCGACTTCTAGAGCAGACTCTCTCGTGACGCACGAGATTTTTTTTGTCCCGAGGCCTCCGCACGATGCGAATCTACCACTTTCGACGTAAGCCTACAAGCACGCGTAGAGCAAAGCAAAGTAATACAAATGCGAGCGTGCCTTTTAGATCCTATCGGCTAGACGGACATAATATTATCATGAGTAAAGTTGGTCATGGTTGTCGCACAGACAGTGTGAGAAAGTGTAGATGAACTTAGATGTTTGCTAGTTATGATCTGTTAATGAATGAATGGTTTTTTTTAGTTCTTTATCAAAGAAAGGAGCAGAAGCAAAACTACGTAATTAATGAAGCTATTCGCACCTTAATGAAGCATCTTTAAAAAAATTTTTATTGCGTATAATTACAAAGTTTCTAGGGATATCCTGGCTTCGTATTATTGGCTTGTTTATATTACAATTTTCAAGCAAAAATCTGGTGCCTTTTTTATTGCAACAGTTTTTGATAAACTTTCTTTAAAAATGATACCAAATTTGGAAAATTTGTTGATTTTGTTAATATTAATTCCTTTATATTCATTGTCTTATTTTAAAGATATAGATATCGCAAGTGAATTAAAGCTCTACGAAGTGAATGCACTTTAATGTACTTAATTAAGTTACTAATTGTGATAATTAATACTGAATGCTAAACGTACATTTTAATTACGAAACTTCTGTAAAAACAGTGGCCAGTGATAAATAAAGCAGTATAAATAAAGCGCTCAAAGCGTACGAAAATTTGTGTTCACCCTGGGTAAAATTAACATCTCAAACTTTTTAACAGTTTGATACGTTTTACGGGCTACGGTAAAAGTTTTCCACTTCAATTTGTTAAACTGCATGAATAAGTTCTTTTTTATGACTAAATTATGCTTTCCAATGATATATTTGGCAGAGCGCTATTCAACACTATAATAAATGAATATTGCAATATAGTACTATGATTATTGGTATGATTTAGCTGACAATAGACAAAAATACGAAAAATAGCATTCAAGTATTCATGAATAACAATAACCCCAATATTCGTCACAAACACTATTAAACATTTTCAAAAACACGTGATTAAGCTTCAATTCAATTCAATTCAAAAATTCAACGAACAAAGAAACATAAAGGTTGGTGATAATTTTATTGACCAGGGTGTTACATTGAGAGTAAAAGAACAGTCAAAATCACAATTGAGCAGAAGTTTACTTAAAGTAACGAGTTTAACTATCTCACTTAATACTGTAGGATCGAGACGGCTTTCAACCGCGCCAATAATAATTAAATCCTTCGAACTTTCCTTTCAGCGTCATTGCAAGAAGCACTTTTTTTTTTTTTTTTTAATTAAGCTTATTTAATTTATTGAGACTTATTTTGCCTATTTTAGATACACTTGTTGAGAAGAAAAATCATCTGTTTTTTCCCTTTCTTTTTGTATTTATATAAAATTTATTTGTAAGGAACACATTTGCTCGGAAGCAAAGAGGTGGGTGAGAAACAGAAGAGAAGAAGAGAAAGAGAAAGAAAGAGAGAATAGACAAAGAATAGACCGACTAAAAATTCCGATGCGAACTTACTAATCGAAATTGGCGAGGTAATCTTTTTTTGCCTCATGTTTGAAGACGTGCCTGAACTAGTTAAAACTTACTCGAACTTTATAAAATTTAATATATATACAAAATAAACAGGCATACCCGTGTTGTGCGAAATTAGTAATAATTGTATAATTGTAGATGACGTGGGATACATAACGTAAGAAAGCTATTTTTTCATCTACAGTTTTATTAAAACCAAATTTACATATATTTCATTAGATTTATTTTTCTTTTATTTTCAATGTTGTCACTATTTTATATATTCTCAAAAAAAATTAAATATTTTTGAAATATTAAATTAATCAGAAACATGCGCATTGAAATAATCTAGAATGTACCATCTCAAAAAAATTCTCTTTTCCAAGAACATCACTCTTATAAAACACTGTTTATCATTCATATTAAAAATCAACATTATACTTCGCTCAGGATACAACTACTAAAACTATACTTAAAATTTTCTGCTTTTCTTCCATAAAAAACCTCGCCATTAAAAAACCATTAAATTCTTAAAAAACGGCGAGCGAAAAGAGTCCTCAGGTATACGCTCGCCTGCACAATCGATCGAAATTCCCTATGCATAAACGCGCCTCCCACAACAGGTTTCCTCAACCCATGCGAACGTCTTGGAATTACGCGCGGTGTCTACAACGTAACAAATTCCGAGAGGGTTACGAAACTACTTTGCGATGTGCCTAATTGTGCCTAAATCACCTGGATCATGTCATAGGGAATTTCGTATTGATTGAAGACTGTTTGATTTTTAGTGGGAAAGAGGAGAGGAAATTTTCGAGAGATTGCATTTTTCGTTGGTCTGCGAGACTTGATTTAGCCGTGATTTATACACCGTGATGCTGCGTTTTGTGTGTTTTTCGGCAACGTTTGATTTATAGGGCGAAGAGGCTGGTAAACGACGGGCAACTGAGTTATAAATTTTGTTTATTTGATTGCTCAGTGACAAGTATACTCCTGACTAGTTATATCGACAGCGTCTACGAAGACTATCACTCCTGAACTATTTGTGGCAAAAAAAAATTACACTTCGATGTATGCTGACGAAAAGTATTATTTCTGTTTAATTAAAGAAAGGGAGTGTCGGAGAGAAAAGAACACATTGAGAAGTAATTTTATTGACCGCTCTGTGTTAGGAATGATAGTCTTCGCTATGGAAAAAAAACCAAAATGATAGTTTTCGTCTCCACGCATTGAAAAGTAATTTTATTTGTCGTGCTTTGTTAGGGGTGATAGTTTTCGTCACATTTTTTAGAGTGATAGTCTTCGTAGGCACCGTCGATATGAACAACGTCCCAGGAAATTTTTAATTTAAAATAATACTTATTAATTTTACGTATCTAATATTAGAATCACAATTTAAAATCTAATTTGAATGCTTTAGTGCTTATTATTAGTTTTTGTGATTATCCACATCATTGATACAGTATCAATTTTACCTAGCTTTGGATATACTAGATGGAATTCAATACATTCAATTATTATAAGAATACAGGATCGTTACTTAAATAATTATTTAACCAGAGAAGAATACTTACTACTTAACGTTCCCTTCACTTAAAATGTTTCTGATATGTTGCTCGGCGCAATTTTTAAGGCACCAAAAGTCAGGAAACAAATCACCTGTCAAAATCAAATTCAAAACATACATCCACGTCAGTCGAAATCGCTGCATACACTGCTCGAGCAATCACGTTCAATGCACACGTAGTGCTTCAGTATTACACTACGCGAGTATGTTAAATTCAATCTTCTTTTCAATTTAACACTCGCAACTCCGCAAACGCTCGAGTACACCGCACCTAAAACGCTTTACTACGTGAATCTCTCTCTCTCTCTCTCTCTCTCTCTCACGAGAGAAACCGGTAAGGACAATATTTTCTTTGTATATTCTCGCTGCACACGCTCTCACAGTAAGAGAGAGAGAGAAAAATGGTTAAGTGATAAATTTTGTCTCGCTTTCTCGGATGATGTAGCGTAATATCTTTTCGCGCGCGCGCGTGCCCTCGATCGCGATCACAAGCTTTGCACATATTTTACGGAATAATAATAATAATAATAATAATAACAGAGCGCGGCAACGGTAGCGTACCGCACGCTCGCCTGTTTATCAAATTTTAATATCTGTGCGCGCATTTCGCTGTGGAGAGGGGGGAAGAGAGGGAAAGTATATATGTTTGCGCTCGTGCGAGCAACGACGGTTCTATGGGGCTGATTTTCTTTCGCGGGCGAATGTCGTCTCGAAATGATACGGCGCACGTGCAACTCAGTATATTCCGGAAGGAAGTGGATCGCTCGCTGCATTGTGAGTTTCGAGTATATCTGAGAAAATGTTTTGAAGATATCGGTTATGGGTTGCGAGTATGATGGAAATTCAAAAATTTTTTTTTCTTAGTTTTAGAATGTATTTGTGATATTTTTCGAAAAGTTATTATTTATTCAGTAGAGAATTTTAAAGTGAATAATGTGTTATTAAAATACTTGTTCTATAATCGTTTATAATTGAACCGATTCTTTCAATAAATATTAATGTAATAAATAATCTCGGAGCATATTGATTATAGATGAACCTTCCAAATAATTTTCACTTAACGCAGAGGTTAGTTTAATTCTCGAGGCCACATCATATCCTTCCGGCGATATATTGACAAAAAGAAGGACCACGACACGTAAACGTTGAGACGAACACAGTTTGCGAACAAATGCATTGCTACGCGACGAGATTGTTTAAAAAAGAAAGAAAAGCCTCGGAAAAATTATTGTTTCTCACTCTGTTCAACGTTGTTTGAGTCAAGACGTTTAACTTAAAATAAAATTGTTTTCTGATTAACCTTATTTAATAAATTGATTATTGAATTAAAGTTATCTCCGCTTATTGATCGGTGCGTGCCCGAACAATACTAATATTGTTTAAAAGTTATTTCATATACAATTCACTGGTATAGTAATACATTTCGAAAAATTATTATTATTATTTGTGAATGAGTGAATCAAGACTTTTTTTGTAAGAAGAAAAAATATTTATTTAAATTATACAGGATGCTTCTTATATGACAGTTAGCGGGCGTCTGTCTTTTCGCCATTTTCGCTCGTTGCTCAGCCACTCGTTTTTCGCCGCCGCAAGCTCTCATTTGTTTTGTAGACAAATCGAAGATCCGAGCATCAATTTTCTATTTACTTAATTATCTTTCTTTCTCTCTCTCTCTAATCTATATATACATAAATAACTATACAACAAATACGGACTTGACTCCCTAGCCAAAACGGCCCCGAGTAATCAGCATTACTGTACAGTACAAGTACGTCGTGCTTTGAGAGTCTCGTCCTTCTGTAATTCGTTTATTTTTATATTTGATGACGCTGGGATTTTCAATTTGTCTTTACATAAAGGAGTTTCAAACAATTACATACAGTTACTATTGCAATGTCAATAGTTCGATGTATTACTTAAGGAATTGTTACAAAATCTTACACAATTTTGTACCACACATAATATAAAACAAATTAATAAAACTAATTGCGTTCTTAACTTTATGAATGTACGAACCGTAGCACAAAGTAGAGCACATTACTTTTGCTATACTAATAAAATAATATAAAAGATTTCGAGATAAAAAAATGTTCTTGTTTCTCCGATCGAAAACTGTTTTGGTACCAAAGTTAGTATCGATTATTATTTTACTAAGAATATAATAAATTATTTTTTTCAGCTTAAATTCATATAATTCTCGATTATAAAGAACCGCTTTTTAATTAAACGAACACGTATATCGTATATATTTTGAAAACCCTAATAGAAATATAAAAATAAACATATGGAATTAATCTTTTCTCCCGAAAAAATCCACCATAACTCACTCCTGAATCCATCCTCAAGTTCTAACCATCATTTTGCATTACCTCGCAAGTCCGCATCTCCAGTTCTGCGCTTCGCATCACGAGCAAACAGAAATTGACGCGGCGCGAGATTTGGGTTTAGACGCGTAGATAAGACCGCGTACATCCGTTTCACCTCACCTAACCCCGAAACGGAGAGAGAGAGAGATGCGATGCGCGTGTTGCTTTCCGCATTACCGCTGGAGAATCCCAACAGTTTAATTATACGTGCGAGCGAACGCGCGCGAGCTTCGCCTAAGCTTCTGTCGCGAGATGACGTGCGCACGCGCGAGCACATACACTCGCGTATAAGGTTCTAAGCACATGATCGTAAAGGGATCTAGCTGGGCAAAGGGCTCGAATAGGTGGAGTATCCAAGGTAGTACGTAACTATTAAGGGATATAGGAATATGCGGAATTTCAGGATTGGGCTGTTTTGAAGTGAAACTAATGTGGCCATGGTACATTGTTGGAAATGGATTATTTATAATATTTGAGATGTGAACACTTATATTAAGGAAACAATAGCAAAGAAATTATCAAAAAATTGTTCAACCCGAGAAAATGAAAATTCTTTTCATACTATTTTTTTTATTGACAGTAATTTATTTCTTTGCAGTTTCTTTTTAAATCATTTGATACATGCAGCTATGAATTGTTATAAAATAATATGTAATAACTAGAAGCCTATATAAGCCATTCCCTCGAATTCCTCTATATATTAATGTTTATTATGACTTTTTCATACTATTCTAGTAGAAGTTTGTATATGAAAATTAGCGAGGATGTTAATAACTAATAAATTTTTTTAATCGTTATGAAGCGATGATTTCAATTGAATTATTCTTCATTAGTAGTTAAAACGCTATAGAGTCATCTAAAACTTACTAATCTTTTGTACCAAAATTTATCTATTTACCACTCCTTTGAATGTCTCATACTGTTCGTTAGAAAATCAAGAGAGAAACTTACGTACTTAAATTTTGACTTTTTCAAGAACAGTTAGTCAAGTTTAATACGTGTACGTTCAGAGAATGTCAGCAATACCCAAACGTGATTTTTGAGGGTAAAATTTTATGCGAGTTATCAAGAGAGATTCTAACCTCGAGAAACTGATGACAGGCTGTAGACGGGATACGTTGGAGTTCAGCTGTTGAGACGGAGCGATCTTCCGAGCGACAGAATGTTGAGCTTAAGTTTTTATTTATTCAGTCCCATTCTGGTGACGTTTATTAAATTATTATATAGAGGATCTGCAACAACGTTATTTAACGAATTAAGTAGTCGATGTCATTATTGAAATTTCGTTTTGATTGTCTATGTCAAATGATGAGTTTTTAATAATAGCTATGTACTTTTACTTGTTTCAACGCACCGATTGCCATTATATTTTGTGTAGTGGTATTGTATAATATTTTGCATGTGACTGGGCACCGGATGTAAGAATATTTCTTTCGCAGGAAAATAGGTGCGTTTGACACCAAATCACATATTGTAAATGAGATTCTAAATATTATTTACCGGTAATTTTGAAGTCGAATCATCTATTATCAATGCGAAAAAAATTGCGGAAAGTTTATTAAAGTTTTTCTATTCTGCTACGGAAAAACCAGCTATACTATATAGCCTCTATATAATTTCATAAAAAATACAAATATATCTAGATAAATGTATATGGTTTATTATTTTGAACTTAGCAACTGCATTAATTATACACCATCAACTTTAGCTCTAGTGTAAAAAAAAATTAACAAACAAAATATCAAAACTTGAAAAGTATCTAGAACAATTGAAAACCGAATTCGGTAGTTAGTTTTTCCACACGTTCGACAAAAAACGAGTGTTAAAAATCTGACTTTCCACACGTTGTATAAAAAATATTGTACGATACATGTTCGCTTCGCTTAGATGTAAACGTCACACGAGATGAAAATCTGATTCCCGCACTTTCATCGTAACAACTGTGTAACAGCAAAAAAAAACAGTCTTTTGTCTTGTAAAGCTGTTAACAAATTGTAAAGTTCAAAAAGTAAGAATACTTTATAGCATATATTTTAATATAACGATTTTTACAGTATTTCCTGAATTTCTCATAGAGTGTTTGGATTTTTACGTTCTGCAGTATCTTATTAGATACAATGATGGTGAATTTTCTTCTATAATATTAAACTTAAAGATATTTTGTTCATCTGACTTATAGTAAAATACACATATGAAGTTTGATCGAAATTACATGTGGTTGCCTAAGTATGTCATTTATCAGTAGAAAATTTTTATATGCGGGAAGTTTGGAATTTCCAACGTTCTCATAAAAGCATTTCCGCGTATTACCGTATATATAAAATTCATTTTTCACGTACGTTCAGTAGTTACTTTCTTGGATTATCTGTATAACCGCTCTACAGAAATTTATTTTCTTTTTCATTAAAAGAATTATAAAAGTAATAATTAACATGATGAAATCGGCAATTGTCGTAGCCTTTATGGGTAAAACCTTATCTACATATACTTCAATTTTTGAGATAATACTGTACCTATGACTTTTTAAAATATCTTCATTCCATCATGTCATATCAATTTTTGCAATTTCGTTTTCACCAAAACCATTTTTCAAATTATTTATTTAATAATAATAACAAAATAAAATAAAACTATATTTTGTTTGGTACAGTACTTTTATCTAGCTTCAGTCAAGGAGAAACTCAAGGGAACTTACAAAGCTTTTATTGTCTACAAAGGTGCCCAGTGGTGGCTATGAGGTTTCCTGTTTGTGGAACCGATGGTGTAACTTACGTGAACCTTTCTCAACTCGACTGCAATGCTAAGTGCTTCAAACAAGGTCTGTTAAAACTTTATTTCATAGCAAGTGAGTTTTTTCAGTCGAAATAATAATTTGAAAATAATTTTTTAGATATCAAGTTATTGCACTATGGGGCTTGCAAGAAGTTACAGTAAAAACAGTATATTAATACTTCTAATGGGAAATGGCATTTTTATATTCAACTATGTATGAAAATTTTTTACTCTGTACTGCTTAAAATTATTTAATAAATCTATATTCCAAAAGTTTGTTTTAAATATTCTTCTGGAAAACCCCTCTAACATTTGTATATAGAACATTAGTGAATAATATAAAACACGTAATCAAATAGTGAATAAATGAATAGCAGAATATGATTGAATTAATCGTTTAACTACTGGAAAAAGAATTTCAGCATATTCCAAAAGCAATTCTATTGATAAACATGATTTCAATGCAATAATTTAAGCCTTTATGATGGAAAAAGTAATTCCACTGAAAAAAGATTTGAACCTTCCTGTACACTGAGAAAAAATTCTAGGAATAATTATAAAACGATTCAGTAAAAATTACCATACTGTCACGTAATCCTACCAC
>JAWWEQ010029960.1:0-23292 GCA_035583055.1 Torymus tubicola
TATATAAAAATGTGAATTTCAAGCGTCTCGGTTCTATAATTCCTAGATAAATAACGTCGCAGCTTGTCAAAATTAGATCGCACACGCGATGGAAGACGAAGAAGAGAGAAAAAGCTCGATTTAAGCGGTGTGACAAATTAGTCAACGTAATAGCGTGCGCTATACCAAGAGAGTGGGGGGGAGGTCGTTCAAAAGTTGCGCGCGTAATTTAATCTTACGCTCGCGCGGGCTCGCGAGCGCGCTTGGCCGTCGTGATTTTTTAAAGTGCTGATAACGCCGTATATTTCAGCCGAAACTTTATCGATTCTTTCGGAACTTTGTCACCTCTCTTTCTCTCTCTCTCTCTCTCACGTGCGCTCGCGGCGATAAAAAACTTTCTTAGCCGGCAATTTTGATCTCCGCCTCTCCTGAGCTTTTAATAATTTAGGTCGAAGTCTGTGCAAATTACAAAACGCTTCGTAGTGGTCGTTTCGCCGTTATATCTATATATATATATCTTTTTTTTGCACACACACATGTACCACCTATACTACGGTTCGTTATCGAACTAGTACTTCCTCTTCCTCGATATAGATTATATATTCGAAATAATTTTAATATATACTGATTACATCGATAATAAGCTAATATTGACGCATTGCCGATTTGCGCGAGTGAGCATCGATCCTGTAATAAATGAGCGCAGGAATCTCCATGGCCAAGGGCTATAAATTACACGCGCGAAGCCGCCTAGTAGGTATATAGCGCGTGTGTATATATCTATGCGTGCGCGTCGAATATTCAAGATGCATTATATATTTCGAGAGAGAGAGAGAGACCTTGCACTGTATTATCTATCCGCAATTTTGCCCGTTCCGATGGGAGGGAATATTGACCCCCTCTTTCTATATATATATATATCGACAGGTTAATTTTGTACCGCGTCTCGCGTCCTGATGTGTTTATTTTTGGATATATTCTACGTGCGCGAGCGTCGGTGTATATAAGCTATACATAGACGCTCATATATGTGTGATATTCTATCGCTATATATAGCAACAGCAATCTAAAATTGTCGCTTATATATAGCTAAAGCAAAATTATTCCGCAGGCATATACCGTAGCTATGTATTTTTCTTTTCTTTTTTCTTTTACCGATATTATATACCGAAATGATGAAATTTCGAACGTGCTATATATCGACCGCAACAGAGCTGATATCATTATACGATTTTGGGGACCGACGTAATATACATATATATTTTACGTAATTCGGATACCGTCATTGTCATGCCCACGCACGGACTCGTGTATTAGTACATCGCGTGTCATAACATTTAAATGGTTTTTACGACGTAGCGAGATATTACAACAACTGCATCTCACCCAAAAAACGCATATAAACGTCATCCACAGCCACTCGAATCCAACGCTCTCTCTTGCTCTCTTCATTAAAAACCAAACGAAATAATAATAATGCACACGCGCGCGCGCGCGCACGTATATATGATATTAAACCCTATATACCTCCGGGCTTTTTCCCCATATAACAGCTTATATTCATGACCCTCGTGAGCGCAGACGCGCGCGTGTGCGCAAACAAAGAGCTGGCGGCGGGCGAGCGAGCGAGTGTTGCAATATAAATTCATAGGCCTCGAAAAATAGCGCTGCGTCGGCTGGAAAAAAAAATTCCCTACTGTCGCGTATATATATATATAGGTGTATTCTCGCGTGTATAAGAATATATATACTCTATATAGATAGACATATAAGCATATACGTATGTATATACAATATCGAGCGTATAGCGGGCATTGAGCCTCTTGGCACATGCTGCCGCGAAGAATCGCGAACTCTCGCGTGTATATATATGTATATACACGTGTACTAGCTGGAGGCGAAGAGAGAGAGAGAGAGAGAGAGAGAGCAGACGACGCGCCAAGCACTCGCCCGGGCGATCACATCGCGAATCAGCCCGCACTAAAAGGGTCAAGTATTACTTCCGACTACGACGACGACGACTCGGCCTCTCTTGGCTCTCGAAGAACGTCTTTTTCCTTCGTAGGCGGCGGTTTTTTTACAAATGAAAATCCCTGCATATACACACATACGCGCGCGCTTGCACTTCCAGGCCACATCAGCGCGGCACAGCGCGGTATAACAGCGAATTAGTGGCGTCGTATATAAAGCTCTGATGTACAAGAGTGTTATACTTTACGCGTGCGTGCATGCGTGCGTGTATATGCAAGAGAAGAAGAAGCGCGTACATTTACGCGAGAGACAGAGGAAAATTTACATGACGGCTGTTACTGCGCCGCGAGCCTCTGCGTGTATATAAGGGTTGTAGTAGTAGTAGTAGTAGTATAGCAACACGAGTGGCTACTCTTCTCTACGCAACGCCGGCAGCGCCTCCTCTCTCTCTCTCTCTCTCTCTCTCCTTTGTTTTCCTCTCCTCTATATAACTTCGGTGCTGTTGCTGTTGCTGCTGCTTTTGCTACCGCTTCTTCCTTCTTCTTGTACTTTTTTGCGAATAAAATTTTAACGGCCCAGCCCTAGCGTGTGTAAAGTTTTTCAAAGCCTATAAAAAAAAAGCGCGCGCGATGCTTGTGTACGCGTATATGTATATATATATATATATAAAAGAGAGAGAGCAATGACTATGCAATTTATGAATTAGGAGGGTGGCAGTGGCGGCAGAGTTGCGATAAAGCGAGCTCATGCTGCTGTTACTGCGACTCGAGAGAGAAGGAAGGGTGTATGAGGCGTAAGCAAACGCGTGTGTTTGTGTGTGTGTGTGTATATAAGCGAAGGGGGGAGGAGATGATTTTTAAAGGGAGGGTTGAGAGTGGAGAAGGTCGAGGCTCTCGAGGGTTTGCTCAGGCGAGGGATTGCTTGAGAGCTCGTGTGTTTGTGTATATATATGTGTATGTGTGTGTTTATCGCGATTAACATGGAAGCGTCCGCTAGGTGACTTTGAAGGAAGGAAGGAAACAGGGTGAGGTTGCTGATAAGGTGTGACATTTTTACTTGTCGTGCTGCGGGACACTTTGAGCTTAACAAATCGCGTCGGAACTTTTCATGTTTGCTTACCGTTAAATGCGGAAACGGTGGAAGTTAAGATTTAAAGAAAATGTATTAGGTATATACATATATATTCGGTGAATTTTATTATTGTACAAATGAAATCAATTTAAAAGTAAGTTTGTGTATATATATAGATATATATTGTACAATTTTCTACGATTGATTGTTATAGTCTCGAATGACGTACATTATATACAAGTATATGAGTTTCTACGAAGATATAGAATACCGCTTTGAGAATATGATGAAGTTAAAGCTGAACAACGAGCGATAAAAATAAACTCTCGCGAGATGGCTAAAGGCGGCGTAAGCAAGGCAACGCCAAGCGAGAGCGTAGAAATCGACGATTTACATTCTCTCTTCGTAAAGCCATCGCCCTACCACCACCGCCAGCGTTATTGTTTCATAAATGTAGCTAATTTTAACGACGTCTGCGCACACGAGGTTCATTTAAAATGTAATAATGCTCGGGAACGTTAGCAACAAACGCGTTAACCATTAATTTCGTTTAAATTGCATGGCAATTAGCTGTCCGTGAAAAACTACTAATTTATAAATCACTGGTTGCCGTATAATTAAACACGCCTGTATTGAATGCTTTCCTACCAGTCTGATATATATACAATGCTATATATACGAAACAAAGGAATCCACATGTATTTTTAAACGATATGATATTATATGAAATTTATAATATACAACTGATATATAACTTAGTTATAAACTGAGCTAACGTAATAATTTCAAAATTCGATTATGTACGGTTATATTAAATTTTCATTGCATAAACCTACAGCCGTTATTATAAGTTTCCTATGAAAAATATATGTATATACGTATATATATACATACATAGGAGAACCCTTCATATAAAATAAATATTTGATGAAGCATACATGAACCTTGCCATGGTAATTGATTAAATTACGCTCCCGATTTATATGATATAGAACTTCGGCATAATGTTTAACTTTCATATCAACTCTGACATTGAATTACACGATAATTTTCCGAGTGAGAGAGAGAGATACTTTCCTCTCTATATATTGGCCTATACAGACATGATTAATCGAATCAGGAAAATTTTCAGTACAAATTTAATGACCTCAAAAACTGCTTTAATGCCGACTTGAGCGGGCAGCATTAGCATTACTTCATTAGCAAGTTGGAAACGCAGTTATTAAAGCTCATATACTCTCCCCCCTCTCTCTCTCTCTCTCTTGATCGCCTCTCGCGTGCACGCTTAATATTTCGTCAAAATAAACCTTTCCAACTCGTCTGCTCTCTCTCTCTCACACACTTCTCCTTTCGTAAACATCATCGTGGAACTCATTTCCTGCACCTTCTCGCTTCCCCATCCATATACATACACATACCTTTATCGCACCGCGTACAGGACGGTCATAAACGCGTACTATAGTCGAAATCGACAGCCACCTCTTACATATTCACACATACATATATATACACCTACAGAGACCCAAGAAGGGGAGAGAACCGGACACACGCGTCGCCGGCCAAAATCGTTTAAGACCCAATTCCCAACGGCTCTCTCTCCCCCTCCTTCTTCTCCTTTCTCGCGCATTACGTATACGCGCGCGCGCGTGCACGTCGATTCTCGGTATGCAAAGCCTCTTCCCTCTCTCTCTCTCGCTCTCTTCGCTTTATATATCGAATCCATTACACCTCAATTTCAGCCGCCACCACCTTCGCTTCTCTTCTTCCCTCCTCATCCTCCTCCTCCTCCTTCGCCCTCACGGTAAATTAGATTTTCTCCCTGCATAATGCGCAATAACAACTCGGGGAGAGAAGAGGAGGAGGAGGAGAAGGAAGAGAGGAGAAGTACTACACTCTAGCTTGGCGTATATAGCGACGGCACCAGCGTGAGTAAAATTATGCGCGCGATAAAAACCGAACGCTCGCACCAGCGTGAGGGCGTGTATGCACTTATATAGCGCGAATAGGTATTTTTTGATTAAGTGCTGGGAGGAAAGTTGCTTTTCAACGGAAAAATGTTTAAGTATATGTATAGTCGCGTCAGGATGATGCAAATCTTATGATGTATATATATATATATATATATATATATATACTCGGTCGTTACCGTGTTAACGAATAGAACATACACGTGTATGTGTGTGTATATAGATAGAGCAATGAAAACTCACGGAAAAGCTTTAGAATGCAAGGTAATAGAATGTTTAGCCGAGGTTGAGCAAAACGTAGGAGAGTGAGAAATCAGTGAATGCAGTATGTGTGTGTGTGGAGAGTACTTTTTGCGTTCTTTAAATATGTCTGACCAAAGCCGACCTTTTCTACTTGAAACACACGTGTATGTATATATATATAGAGGATAAGATAGGAGGCAAAGAAATTCCGTAAATTTCGCAAATTAACAGCTAGCTTTTTGTCCTACTCTCCACTGGACGACCGCGCGTGCAATTAAAGCACTGGAATTTTTTTCCATGACCCTGTGTGCACGTCTTCTCTCTCTCTCTCTCTACAAAATCCGACTATCTTGGTTGCACACGACGGCTACTGCTGCGGGCGATTGTATCTGGGACCCAGAGCGCATGTAATCCTCCCCTAGTTACCACGCGTATACCTGCGCTCTTTAGCGTAGAGAGAGAGAGCGTGCGACGAGATAAAACCAATATCTGATCAAAATCGTTTTTCACCCGTTATCTTTGTAATTACCGTTTAGAGGCGGCTGTTTTTAGGATGTATTTTCGTTTCTTTTTTTTTTCGTAAAATAATCGATACACCCCCGCGCGCGCACGTTAAACGCTCGCTGAGAAGGAGGTCAGAATACTTATCACTAAACGTATACTATTTAACCTCCTTTTTTGCACGTTCCATATTTTAGCGTTAAGGACGTTTTTTTCGGCAAAGTGATAAGTGCGAGATGGCGAGAGAGAGAGAAAAAAGGAAGACAGCTGCTGCTATTTTTAAGTTTTACAAAAATTTAAAATCTCAAGTAAGTATAAACATTCATCGGCGTGGTTAATAACGAAACGAGTAAAATTTAACGAAATTCACAGATGAAAAAAACGTTACTAAACGATGTGTTAAAACACTTACCGCAAATATAGTCAGAGTCATCTCTCATCGTTATACTGCACGCACGACGCCCCTCCAATCGAACCACACACCACCACCGTCCACCCTCATCCACTTAATTAACCGTTCTTGCGAAATAGCGCATACCCCGAAACAAAAAAAAAAGTAGTTCTCCCCCATTGACCAAAAAAACACACACACACGACCTACCGCCACCATCAGCAGCATCATCACCACCTTCTCTTCTTCGCCCTCTCGCCGTCTCGCCTCGGGTCGTCTCGCAACGACGGCTCTTTCCACGCCTTCGAAAAATCAATATAACCCGCTAACAATGGAGGAACAGAGGGAAAAAAAGCAATTCCCGGTCCGATATAATGGAGCGTCGTCGCGCGGTTGCGTCTCTATACATATATATATACGATGGTACGCAGCCTCCTATATACATACCGCGGTACCCTGTCAATGGGCCGCCTTTCATTATTCATCTCTCTCTCTGCTCCGCCTCTACCTATATATACGTATACCTCGTAAATACACGACAAGCGTGAATTTCCTCTCTCTCTCTCTTGAGTTTGCCCATTTCCATGGGTTGCACGTACGCGCGTACCCGAAAGACACGACGGGTGTGAGAGAGGGAACCCTGTGCATACGGGTATATGTGGTATAGCCAAGGGTACGTAGAATGGGTGTATAACGTAATGTAGAGAGTACAGATTGCGCGTGTGCGATGTATCGTATGTGAGAGCTAGTAGTACGAGTGCTGCCCAGATTTTACCATATACTTCTCTACTACTACTATACACGCGCCTCGAGAGCGACGGCGAGACTCTGTGCGGAAAGGGTTTTCTCGAGAAGAGAAGGGTAAAGTGGTAGAGCTACTGCTGCTTATACTGCTGTGGGTTTCGAGGAAAAGTAGTGAATGAAATATTTATCGCGTATATATATATATATATATATAAGAATGGTTGGACGAGTGCAGAAGTCGTTTGATTTTCCTTACTTAGATCTATATGGTATTTAAGTGTATATATGCACACGCGGTGGTATGCGTCAACCACTGTGTGTACATAAGAACGGTGGTGAAGAGATTATCGTATAGTCAGCAAGAGTAAGATAGAGAGAGTATGTGAGTATATAATACTTTTTTTATGTACACGACCGGGACACGTTGACTATGTTTAGCTCTTCGTGATAAAAACCAACGCTATATAAACGCTTCCTATATAACTAACACTATTACTACGTATATCCGTCATTACGGGTACACCTATAGGTACGACACGTTTATATATATTTTTTTATCTCTTATTTATACGTTACAGAAACACGCCGACACCTCGATTGAAAATCATTTACCGCTCATCGTACACAACATCCGCGTGCTGCTACTGCTGCTACTCTCGTGTCTACCGATCGATCCGATAACCGCTATACCGCTACCGCAGCAGTCTTCCACGCGGAAAATTCCTCCCCGCGCGCGCGCGCGCGCACACACAAAGAGGAAGGGAGGAGGAGGCGAGGGCAACTAACCTCGTAAAAATGCGTTGTTCCAGCCTCCTTCGCTGCTCTACCACCACCTTACCACCTTCTTTCTTTCTCTTCTTCTTCTTCTTTTTTCTTCGGGAGGAAGAGAACGGCCCGCGCAAGCGTTGCTGCAGCAGCAGCAAAAACTTTTCACGCCAATTTGCATCTTACGTACGTAGGCGATGTGAAAAGTGCAGTGCCCGAAAAGAGCCTTATATATATATATATATATAGTAGGTATAGACAGCTGCTGTGTGCAAAAGTCGATGTCTGAGATATATATGTATGTAGAAGCATACATGTGTGTGTAGGTGATGCGTGTAATACAGTTGAGAAGGAAGCGCACGTGTGTGTGTGTGTGTGTGTGTAGTGGCAACGATGGTTACACGATGTTATATTCATGGACTACACGAATGTGCCGAACGTTGCGTTGTTTGGGAGAAGTTGAACGTTTAACAATTTAGGGCCCGCTGGTACTACCGCCAACGTTCTGATACCTCGTGCTGTTGGTATTGTTTTTCGGACAGTAGAGAGAGCGAGAGAGAAGAAGATATCTTTATGATAGCGAGCGCGCGCGGGCGCGTGGAAAGTTGTAGCCGAAGGGGACGTGTACGTTGGTGGAGGAGGGTGTACATATAGGAAGAAATTCGGGAAATGTTAGTTTAGTGTGGTATAAGACGAGTTGAGCTGATTTTATGGGCTGCCATGTATGTCCGTTGAAGTAGATTGTTATGATAATTTATATAGAGACCTATATGGACAATATTATAGAAGTAAAAGTAAATGATGAGAAATGTTGTTGCCTGTATATATACATATATACCTTGTTTTTGTCGGTACATTTAGTTCCTGGAAGATCAAACAAAGTTCTGTTTTCTCCGTATATTAAGTCGTATGCGTCATTTCGATGTTTTTATTACTTGTAATTATTAATATTTTATTATAAACAAAGTTAATAACTATATCCAGCTGCTTTCGTCTTCTATATACATATTTCATAACTTATAATATTCCCTTTGTGTGAACTATACATATATACACACACCTAGAAGCGTACAAAGGCACGTCTAGAAGCGAAGACAAATAAGTTTTAAATCGAATAGATCATCATTTGTCATGCAAATAGGTCGCCGTTCTCTCGCTCTCTCTCTCTTTCGCTCGTTCTATCCGTAGAAAAGTTACATAAGAACAAAACCAACACATGTAATTCTAGCTATATACCATTCCCTCTCTCTCTTCTCAGCGCCACACACGACACATTGAACTAGAAAAATCCTCCCTTCCACGTTCGTTCATCTCGACTGTTATACATATATATACATATACACACACACACACGTGTACGCCACAGCTGAAAGGGAAGTACCTCGCTCGTGGTTACCGCACACACATATAGAGAAAGAGAGATAGACTCTCGGAGTACTCACGTATAGAGAATCGTCGACTCTCGTCTCGTCTATACTTCGTATATATATATACAGTGTAGCATGGCGGTCGAACGCTTGAAATTTTCAAGGGAGAATGGTTGAGAGTCGACTACTACGACGACGACGACTACGACGACGACGAGGCTCTGCGGTGAACGAGCGACTCGTAAGCTAGATGCAGCCACAGAGCCTCGAAGCGAATTACATCGCAGTGATAATGCTGTTCCGCAAACTAAGCCGAGCGCGCGAGCGAGTGAGCGAGCTTTTCCCTCTCTCTCTCTCTCATGCTCGCAACCACCGCCGAAAACTACGTAACGGAACAGACTTGTAATTTCCGGGAAATGCAAATTGCTCGTTCAGCACTGCGCGACACTCGGCGCAGCGCAGCGTCGGCCGCGAGAGCAGCAGCAGCAGCAGCAGCGGCAGCGGGCAGTAATTAAACGAGTGTTTAGTGCAATTTATTGCCGCAGATACGCAGCGTTGCTCTCTCTCTCGCTCTCTCTCTCGTTCTCTACCACATCGCCGCACCCCTGCATTGTTTTTACGCGGCTAGCGTGCGTTTTCACCCCCTTATACTTCCTCTCCTCTCTCTACTCTCATCCCTCCATGTAGGTATACATGTATGTATACGTGTACAAAGTATGCGAGCGTGTAAACAGGCCGCGCGAGTAATAACCGCTGGCTACGCGGTCTCATCGCTCGCTCGCGTTTGCTTTGTACTATACCAGAGCAGCCTTTCACTCTCTCTCTCTCTCTCTCTCTGTGTATAGCCGGTTTTTCCGGGCCGCGCGTCGTTCCTGTTTTTTTTTTGCACCCTTTTTATTCCGCCGAGAGAGGAAAAGCGTCTCTTTCCTCCCGCCGATCAATCGAGGAGCGTAAAATTACACGCTAGAGAGAACGCGAGCGCGCGTGGGTACACACACATGGCTGCGAGCGACTTTTGCTTCACTTTTGCTTTCTCAAAGGGAGAGTAGAAGAGAGCACGTTGCCGCTTTGTAACAGGGAAACAGTTTTTTTTTTCTCTCTCTCTCTCTCTCTCGTTCCTCGTTTCGTGTATGTGTGTATATATATATGTGTGGTACGCCACGCGTGTGGCTCTCTCCTGTGTTTCCGGAAATGTCGGCGGCTGTTCGATCAAAATTTTTGTGTGTGAAACTGCCGTCGACGTGTGCGGGTGGGGCGAATGAAGAATCGATCGTTTGTTGCGGATTTGAAAAAACGTTTGGAAAGCGTAACGACGATGGTCGATGGGTTCCAATCAACATGATAATCTTGACTTTGCATCGTGTTGTATATATATATATATAGTGTTGTTTGTGACCACTGCGAGCTGGTTTGTTTTGTTTTTCTGTTTCTGTCGTTCTTTTTCTTTTTTTAGTTGAACACTTACAAGCTCAAAGATTCGGCAGGCTGAGTTTTCTTCGACGTTTGCGGGCATATACCACATGATAAATGGTTTTCAAAAGCAAATGATGGGCAAGCGGTAGGAAGCCTTCGAGAGGTGACGTCACGTCAAAGTAGCGATTGTGATTTACTGTTTTTCCATTAGTAGGGCGGTTGGTAAATAGAATGCCGGCCGCTACTCTCTTTCTCTCTCTCTCTCTCTCTCTCTCTCTCTTTCTCTTTCGCTCACCGACCGCGATTCTCCTAATGGACTTTATTCAATTTTTCAAAAGCACGAGCGAGAGAAAGAGAGAGAGAGAGAGAGAGAGAGAGAGAGAGAGAGAAAGCGAACTTCATCTGAAATTCAGAAAACGATTTTATTGCTTTTTAGCTACCCTTAGTGTGACTGAAATTTATTCCGACAAAGATCGCACCCTAGAAAAAGAAAATAATCGTAACTCTAATCCGTCAAAACTTAGCCCACTACCATTTCGTGTGGTTTGTTTACGTACCCGTAACAATTTCGAATCCATCTCCCCCCTCGTCGTCCGAATCCCTCAAACTCTCTCGTACCCTCTACCCTTTATTGTACATATTTTCGACAACAATAAACCAACTCTCAGCAACGTTACACTACAACCAAGACTTGCATTGCCGACCGCCATTCGTTCCTTAGTCTACACCTACATCCTCTCTTACTCTGCTCCTATCTCCACACTTCACCCTCTCTCTCTCACTGTAGAGTCCGTACCGGGGTTAAGTGCACATACAGAGAAAGCGTCCGCAGTGAGTAAGAGAGAGAGAGAGAGACAGGTTTGCCCTACGCGATTTTTAATGCTTGCTCGTACTTCGCGCAAGACAAACACGAGTCCGCGTTGCGTGCACATCGAGAAAGAGAGAGAGACAGAGAGAGAGAGAGAGAGAGAGGTGAGGTGAGGGAACGGATCTTGTTCAGCTAAAGTTCCTCTCTCTCTCGCTTGCTCTTTCAGTTTGCTTACGTAGAGAGCAAGTCAAACACTTGGAGTAAATTACCGATGTTTGAACGGTTGTGCGCGCGCGCGCAAGCGTCGGTCTGTGTATAGCTGGACAATTAAACAAAGATTAATATTTTTACGGGAAAGAAGCACGGAAAAGGTAATTAGAGTTCGATTATACTTGTATCGTGGTTGAATCGTAACCATATACGTATCACGTATACGTGCTGGTATGTATGATAAATTAGTTTTTAATGACGGGCAAGATGATATACGCGTATGTAGGACTCGGTTCTGTATTTTGATGGGTAATTAAACGCGTGCGTACGTGTGTACATATAAATATATATACATGCTACACGTTATTGATATAAGACACATGTGCGATGTGTGTCAAGAACAACACCGGAAAACAACAAAGAACTCAAACGACAGGTGTTTTAACTCGTGACAATTAACGTAACTTTTTATAACGTATACAAATGTATATAGATATCTAAAGTTCATCGGGACCCGAATCGATAAATTTCAAGAATGATTGACGAGACAACTTTTAAATACATTTCCAAAACCATCAGTGTTCACCCACATCGTGATATGTGTATGTGTATATAATACCTTCGACCCTATATACTATACCGCGCAATCGAAAAACGAAACAAAACAATCTGGAATCCATCCAACCGTGCCCTTATACGCGCTCACATATCCCCGTATATTTACCCACCACATTAGACGCGCGTGTATATAGCAGCCACATACATACATACATACATACATATATACATATATAACACGCGTCGATAGCATTTGACGGGCGTGCAAACCTCTATATACCGGAATCGACGTCGGTCAAAAATTCTTCGAGACCCAAAGCCGCCCCAAGAGAACAGTTTCTCTTCCAATTCTCCTTCGTCTTGCACATAGAATCAACATCATTCCCTATACTATACCACGCAAGGCATCGACTCAGCGCGATTCGGGGTCTCGCAGCTTCCGCAATATATATATTTCTCGCGTAGGGGAACCGCGTGGCAGGCAGCAGCATCACGCTCGTAAAGTAAAACGAAAGAACGGGAAGGAAGGAAGGAAGGAAGGGAGAAGTGACCGAGAGAGAGAGAGGAGAGGAGCTACGGTCACGCACGGAATCGTCATATGTTCAGAGCTCCCTTCTTTTCGATGAGGGGCGAAGGAAAGAGTGAGGCGGAGATGGTATAATGTTGCTGCTACTGCTGGACCTTCTCTCTCTCTTTCTCTCGATACATAATATACAGGCCGAAGGGGAGAAATCGTGGGTGACCTTGTCACGCGCTGGACTTTATATATATATGGGTGCGCTGCGATGTGTATGGGCGGGTATTAGGTTGTGCTCGCGATAGATTTGTATTGATTTCCGAAGGGACGGTAAGAGACGACGACTACGACTCGTGGGTGCATGGAATCAGGGTTATTTGATTATGGCCGCACGTACGCGATATATTCAATAAAGTTGTCGGTTTTGCCGATGGTGAACGGAAAGAATTCTATGTAGCTGCGGAAAATTAATTTTTATCGGTTACGACGAACGCTCAATTGTTATATATATAATAATGGGATATTAAGAAATCAGTTTGTGTGTTCATCGATGTCTATTGTAAATTGATTATATATATATATATATATATATATATATATATAAATAAATAATATGATACTATACACAATGAAAATCAAACCAAACATTAATACTCAATCAGATATTCTTCACTATATATATACATATATATAAAGACGATAGAAAAGAAAAAAGAAAAAAAAGAAAATCAGAACACAAATTAACACAAACAGAACTCAGCCGCATCGATTCACGCACCAATTGTTTCGCGGTCACCCAATTCCCGCCTCCATAAGAAAATCTCTCCGACGGCGCGGTAGTAGTAGTAGCAGCAGCAGCACATGGCTGATTCCGCACAGCGCGACCCTTATTCACGCGACCCCATTCTCGCCGCGTGGATGTTTGCACGCAGCAGCAGCAGCAGTACAAACGTGCTCACTCGCGAGTGTTTGTTCTATCGCACACACACATACATACATGTGCGAGGTCGCAACCATACATCGTTGAAAATATAAATATATGTGACGAAGAGAGAGGCCTATACAAAGGAAGCTTTCTCCCTCGCGGCAATAGCTCACTCACTCACTCACTCGCCGAATGATTAACGACCTTATTAGCGTGCCATTCTACCACCATTCGCATGACGCGCGACTGCATATAGCCCCATTCTCTTACATATACGAGTATAGAAGAAGAAGAAGAAGAAGGGGAAGAAGAGCGTGCGGAAGAAAAATTAAAGGATTCCAGAAGCCCAAGCTATATATATATACATATGTGTGGAAATCCTAGCCGAAAGAAGTAATCCGTTTAGCTAGCGTAAGAAAGAAAAAGCTTTGGTGGCAACGACGACGGCTGCGCTTCTTTACGACGGTGCGATCGTCGTCGTCGTCGTCGCCTCTGCCGGATATATATTATACAAAAAGGTTCGCCCACACGTACGCGCGCGTGAGAGAGTAAACACACGAGCGGTGTGCGATTTTTCTCTAGCGTTCGTTTTGGTATAAGAGGGGTAATGCATGTATTGCTCTCTCTCTTTCTGTATGGTGTGTGTATATATATGGGGAAAAAATTCAGTTAGATTTACGGTCACGGTTCGGATTATATGTGCCTCGGGGAATCTGGGTTGGACGCCTGTAGTAGTAACGCTGGATAACAAATAAATTCTAATTCTTGACGAAGTGCTGCTGCTGCGCGAGCGTCTGGAGTTAGCAGTAAATGGATGTTTAGAGGGTATGGGTAGTCGTGGCAGTATTTTTCGATTTGTAAGGAGGTAGAGAGAGAGAGAGAGAAGGAGGATGGTTATTGAATAAAAAGGGTTAGGATTGGTCGTTATACAGGGTTGTGAATGTTACAACGACGAATACGCGTTATCAGGTTCGGTTGGAAGATCAAATGGTTAGGGCCGAACGAATTAATTTATTAATCAGGATGGGAGGTGAACTGTAAAATTCAATAAGAAGGGTAGATGGGATTACACTAGGTGGATAAATGTCATGGTTGGTAAGTCATGGGATACCGGTGTAATTTAATTGAAGTTTAAGAGGAACTCTATTTTATGTTGGTTCATGTTTTCGGTATAAGCTTATAAAATATCGAAAATTATTTGGATCATTAATCTGATGAAATATAGGGTAACAAATTTTTTGAGGTATGCTTTGGGAAGAGCGTAAAGCCAAATTATTGTCTAACTTTGTGTAAATTACTAAAATGGATCCCAAACTAATAACTAGATTGGAAAGTTTCGAATAATTCCGGTTATTGGTTCCGAAATTGCCGCCCTGATTTCACGAGCATACTTAAAAACTGTTCTCGTATCGAATATTCATAACATCATTTATTTTGTTTGAAAATCTGATATTATCTTAATAACCGTGATACAATCTTTTACCATCATGCAACCGTAATGTATAAGAATCCTTGACATTATTTAAAAAAAAATCACATCTCAATGACATTTCGAAATCACCTTTGAACTTTTCCCTTCAATTTTTAAAGAAACATCATTCTCCCATTAAAATTCCAAAGTGAATTTGCTACTTTGAGGTTCCCCCTCTCGTTCTTGCGTTACGTCAGACTATCTCTCTCTCTCTCTCTCTCTCTCTCTCTCTCTCTTTATCTCCCCCTCCCTCTTTATCTCGATAAAGGCTGCGCGGGCGCATGTAATTCCGTCGCAGCGGCAGTTTTTTCACAAAGAATCAACGCGAAGCTTTTTCGCGCGCCTCTACTATACCCACACCATCATCACTTGCCCCGCGCGCCTCATGCTATCCGCACATTTTTACCGAGACCTTTCTATATCGAATCGGTTTTGTGTCTTAATTTCGTTTAATTAAAGACCGAAGCTTTGATCGACGACCCACTTTTCCCAGGGATCGTCCCGTCCGGAATTCATTTTAATATCGAAACGACGGCGTAGCTCTATTTTTTTTTCCTTTTCTTCTCTCTCTCTCTCTCTCTCTCTCTCTCTCTCTCTCTCTCTCTCTCTTTCTCTCTTTTCCACGAATTCTGCGTTATATAGAACGAGATAAAGGCGAAGAGAGAAAGAGGGAGGAAGAAAAAGAGGGCGTATGTATGAAAAAAAAACTACTGCTTGATCGCTAAATTGTTTGCGCATAAAGCTTGTTTATGGATCGGTAAAAGTCAATATCCGAGAGAGCGCGCTCGGCACGGGTACATTTTTCTTCGACCGCCCTCCCCCCCACGATCTTGACTTATCGGTCCTTTTTCTCGGCGACTACCAGGCACGAAACAAAAAAAAAACAAAAGAAAGAACCTCATTCGTATATATGCCGAATATGATACGCAGCAGTAGCAGCAGCGCAGCGGAGTTTTGAAGGAGAGAGAGAGAGCAAAAGGGAGAATTCTGGGTAACCGCCTCACTCACTCACTCACTCTCTCGCTCTCTCTCTGTCTCTCTCTCTCTTACTGAAAATAAAATATTGTATTTTTTGCAGAGTAAAAAAGCGTAATACGCGTAGAGCTGGGTAAAAAGCACTGACTGTTCTAAGAAAAAGTTTATTGTATTTTCGCTGTCCTTCGCGTTCTCGCAAAAATGGAAATACCGCGTACTTTATTTTTAGCCCCGTCATCGTGAGCGGCAGATAAAAATACCCGCTCTATTCTGAAAATATATTAATATATATAGTTGGAAGAAAAAAGTTATCATTCGTCTAGTTAAAGTTAAAACCATAAATCACGTGAATATTTATACAAAACCAAAGAGAAAGAGAGGGAGAGAGAGAGAAGGTAAACGGGTACAACGGCCATATACATAAATATTACTGTTTAGCCAAGCGTCTTACCTACGCTCGACGGTCAATATCCCCTGTCATCCCCAAAGATATCGCCTTGCCTTTGCCCTTCCCCCCTCCTCCACCCCCGCACTCGTGCCGTCCTGTTTGCGGCTTTCTCTCACTCGAACTCCGTTTGATGGATTTCGGTTTCTCGTGGGCCAAAGTTATATCCTTCTAGCTCGAGATCGATGTCGATTGCAAGCCTGTTATAAACCACTGTGTTTGCATTTACCAGCTACCATCAACGTAAACACGCGATTGTCATTCTGCAAATACACATGCTATATATATATTATAAATCAAGCGACGTCGATAGTTTTCTTTTGTTATAAATTATTCACAGCTACATGTGTAATATGGAACTCGGTCACCAATATAACATTTGGATCAAATACATTCGTATACGACCGTATAAACAGCATATCAGTTTTTTTTTTCATGGGATATTATCATATTTTTGACGCGTTAAATTGACTGTCTATTACGCGCTTGCGAGAGAATAACCATCTTCTTTCCATTCCCTCTAAAAACGAGTTACGATAGAGAGAGAGAGAGAATATTATTATCAGCGCAAAATTTATATAGTTCATCGGCCAGGGGACATATGCAAGCGAGCTGCGTAGTATCACTACGCAATGAAAAGTTTAGGACCACGAACGCGTACGGAACGTATTAGGACAGATAATAAATTGGGTATCATGAGTGCAGTGAGATAATATACCGAAAGCTCTCGGCCAGAAATCGTAACGAGAATTTAGTGCTGCGAGGTAAATGTGCACTTCGCCCTGCTGCTATGGAGAGAGGGGGGGAGTAGTAGGTTATATTCTTATTTCATGTAACTCTTTGAAGGCCATATAAAAGAGGTCTCCAGGCACAGCAGAAGTAGCAGGTATAGATCGCAAGCCAATGGCGAAGCGCACTTTCATCGTCTCTCGATACTGCTTACGCGCGCGTCGTCGTGTACGCCAAGGGTTAGGTATACAGTAGTATAGTCGACGCACAGCACTTGTATTATATTCAATTACACGGACGTGTAGCGTATAGGAGATAAGCTTATCGTAACGGCCTTTCTATCGATGTGCGAATATATGAGAAGAAGGGAGCGGAGAGCAGAGAGTATACGACTCGCGATGGACATGTAGTACCGGTATGTATACCGTTCGTCGCGGTCGTATATGGTAGAAATATGGAGCGATTATGGTTGTAGTGCGCGGAATACACAGTTGGCGATGAGAGGAGGGGAATGTGTTAGGAGGGATATTGGACTTAATGTTAAGTGCGATCAATGGTAATGAAGCCTTTTTAAGGTGATAGGTTCGTTTGATGATGATCTTTATTAGTATTTGTTATTATTATTATTATTATTATTATTATTATTATTATTGGTTTAGAAATGATTATTAAAGATATTATGCAAATATTATTAAAAGCAATATATTTGATGCATAATTTATATCTGAAGTGGTATACTTGGAAAATTATATTGATGTGAATTACCAAATGATTTGTTAACACAGATGTATAATATTAAAAGCAATATATTTGATGTATAATTCATATCTGAAGTGTTACTTGTAAAATTATATTGATGTGGATTACCAAATGATTTGTTAACACAGGTGTATAATATTTATATTTACAGAGGGCTTAATGCCTTACTCAAAATAAATTTTTAGTAATTAATTTATTAAGTATTTAAATTTACGTTAATTCTATGGTTTCAACAACCTCTCAAATCAATTATCCGACTGAGCCTGAATCTGCTCGCAATGAACATACGAGTACGCGGAAAACCGATAATAAAGATTAAACGAACTATTGCAATCACTCACTAATAAATTAAACAACCTTATAAAACACATTCTTATAATTCAGTTCTCACATCCAGTAATTCATTATGTTCAATCAATTTTCAATAGACTAAAATAAAAAAAATAACATTTTATCTAGTAAATTTATTTCACTCTCTTAATTTCTCAACCAAATTTACATTCTTAATCACACGTCCCAATGTAATTTTCAAACGACTTTTTCCACCCAAGACCCTACACCATCCCCTATCGACGACTCTCTCGTTCGCCTTTTCAAACCATCTCTCCTACAGCAGCAGCAGCAGCAGCCTCTTCGAGCGCATCGAAAAAAACCCCGCCGCCCTCATTGCGCAATCTCTCCCCCTCGTACGCACACTGAAAGGGATGAGATATAGAAGAGAGAGAGAGTTGGAAAAAAAATCACGTCTATCCGCGATAAAAAGAGCGAGAGCGAGAGCAAGCGAGAGAACCCATCCATCCCGCTCATCATCGATTGCTAATTAAAAAAGAGCTATACATGCACACACTCACACGTATACCCACCGGGCGTCCGCTCGCTGAAAAAAAAAAAAGATCTCGCGCGAGTGCACACGCGCGGCGTACGCGCCCTTCCGAAAGCCCGAGTAGTAGCAGCAATCGCAGGTAAAAACGTGTACACACTCGCTCGCTCGTTCCTCTCATTTGCCAGAGTGCTGCGTTACAGGGTAAGGTAGGGAAAAAAGCAGGCCACCCGCACAGCGGAGCCAAAGAATTATGGAAATGAAGGCGCTACGCGCGGTCACAACGCGACGATGGTAGTAGCGGTATATAGTAGACAGGGTTTCGCTTCTTTAGGGGGCGGGCGGTCGTGGTGATATTGGATTGCCGCAGTGGCAAGAGAGAGAGAGAGAGACGTGCGTTGCCTCCACAGCTCGGCGATTTATAAACGTGGCGAGGAGGGTAGGTTGGGTTTCAAAGGATTCGGGGTAGGAGAACGTGGGGAGTGAGAGAGAGGCGGAATAAGTTACGAGGCCGCTCGGCCGTGTTTTATGCGGGGGTAGAGGTAGCAAGTGCCGCTGGTGATTTTTGTCTCTCTATATGTGGGTACGCGCACGTATATATATATACATATGTGGTAGTATCGATTCGGCGGCTCGTAATGCGCGAAATTATTGCGGTATAGCAGAAGCGTCGTAGTCGTCTACCTGACATAGAACGCCGCCACCAGCGTCGTCGTCGTCGTCTCCTCGTTACTGCGCCATTCGAGCGGAGGGATTCAACGGAAGCGAGACGAGACGAGCGATTACATCTTCAGCCGCCTCCGATATATCGATTCACTCTGTGAGGCAACGGCAGTAGCAGCAGCAGCAGCAGTACGACGCGGAATGCCAATCTGCCTTATTATCTTTTATTCTCCGGCCCGTATAAATGCGGTTCGTTACCCCACCCTCACTCTCTCCGCGTTCGAGTTCCGCAGATGTGCGCGAATCGAAGTTTAAAACCGACCGTCGTTTGATAATGCTGAATTGCGCTTAGAGGGTGAACACACAGGAGTACAATTTCGCGCGAGTAAGTTTTTCCATCTTTTCGTTCGTGTGCGGTCTCGAAGGTTAACTTTTCGTCCTTTTCCCCTCTCTCTTTCCGCCGTAATTGTGTGATTTATCGATCAAATTAAATTGGTCCCGCGAGCACGCGGGGCTTTTATTTATAGCGCTGGGTTATTAATTAAAATAATTAACGATCGCCTGCGGGCCAGACACGCGGCCCTCAACCGTATGATATGTTTATTTTCAATTATGCGCAACGTATATATATATATATATATATATATATATATATATATATAATTAGCGAACGGCGAAGAGGAGGAGACGACGGGATAGACATAACACAACACGTGAGCGACCGCAGTCGAGACGAGAATTTCGGAAAAATCACTTTCACTCTCTCGTTCACGTTGAATACAGAGGATATACATATACACACGCAACACAGAGCTGTCCATCAACGTCTCACCGTGTATGAGCACGCACGCTCGACGCGCGTAGAGATTGATAAGTCCGTTTTTCAATCGACAGGGTGTGTAATGCTATCGCTCCCCCTCTTTCCCTCTCTTGCGCCGAGTCTGACACATTCTCAATTGGCGAAATGAATCATCCTTTATATAAATGACTCGACAGCGCGGCATAGCAGCGGTGAATATTCCCCTATATATACGCGCTGGTTTATCGATTGCCAAGAGAGGTGAGAGTGAGAGAGAGAGAGAGAGAGAGAGAGAGAATGCGTGCGCATTGTCGTCAGCGTCGCTGAATTTCACGCGCCATGCCGAGGGGAAGAAGTGCTTTTTCTCGCGAATAAATTAGTCGACGCTTTTATTGTGACGAGAGGTATTAAATTCGATGTTTATTGGCGATGGTATTGGTTATATATATATAACGTAAGGATCGATCGAACATTTCAATGGAATTAAAATTGAAGTTGATTGAATTATATATGTATATATATACTTTATGTACGTATATGTTTGTAATGAATGCAGATACACAGGAATTGCTTTTACGTGTAACGGACATAGTTCGATACATCCGAAGCAATCGAAATTTTCTATAGAAAAAAAACGGGGGAAGAGAGAAAAAAAGAAATACACACTTTACTTCTATTCCGATTCTAGCCTCAACAAATCAAACAAACACAGCGAACCAGAACAAAAACATCCGTTCCACACAGCGATTACAAATAGAAACGACTCTCTCTCTCTCTCTCTCTCTGCACAACCAACCAACAACTCTCTTGACGGAATACCACATCAAAGTCCAGTTTCCTCGACGTCAAACCAATCGACCAGATCGCCGGTATCCTTTTCTCTTCCCTGTATCTTCCTCTCTCTCTCTCTCTCTACGACAAAAAAAAACCTCTCTTTCACGCTAAAAACAAAAAAGAGAAAATATCTCTCTCTTGACCATCATCCCCCGGAGGCGAGTTTGAATTACACAAAGCGTACACCGGTCGCTTGGCTTTTAATGAAGTCAAAGCTACTACAATCGTCGCCGCTACTACTATACCACCATCCCAACAATATCCCGGGGTAACGTCCGCAGTAGTCAATGGCTTTATCAAGCGTCAAAACGGAATGCGATTTATTCTCCCACGCGCGCGCGCGCGCGTGTCGCTTCATCAATGACGTCGCTCGATTGAAAAATAATGAATTAATTCCCAGCAGGTGGTGTGTCCCCTCTCACTCTACTGAGCGCTACTAGCTAGTAACGTCGCTCGCTCGCGCCTCGTGAAATCAACAACCTGTAGATATCCGGCGCGCCGGTGACTGTGCGGCCCTTTTGCTCCCCCTCTCTCTTTCTATATATATATACATAGACGCTAGGGGTACTGCTACCACAGTATAGTAGCAACGTCGCACGTTCTCTCTCTCTCTCGCTCATCGTCGCTCGTTATCCGCTACGCGTTTGTTTCCCCGGCTGCGGGTATATGTGTATGTGTGTAGGGTGACGCGTATGCGTGCGAGAGTTTCGAGTGGTTCTGCTCATTTCGCTCGCTGTGGTTGCGCAGAGGGGTGTTTAAAAAGAATGGGTAATGAGGCGCGTGTTGTGGTGAAATCGACGAAGTGAAAATAGTAACGAATATAATATAAGGTGTAGTTGAGAAAATTTATATGTCGAATTTCATAGTTTGGGTGGTAGTAGTAGTAGTAGTAGCACGTGTGAGAAAACGTGCGAGATTGGATGAAATTGATGGGGAAGAGAAAGGTGAGGAAGTTTGAACTTTCGACCTCACGTGTGAATTTATAGTGGCCGAACTACTGCTACGACTACTCGAGATGGTGTAATTTTGAGAACAAAAGAAGAATGTTTTATGGAAGGATATATATATAGTGGTCGGCCACAACGTGCGTGTGTCCGTGTGTCATCTCACAAAGGGTGTGTATATATAGAACCGAGGGTTTTGAGAAAATACTAAATTGATTAATTCTGTAAAAGCTTATTGTTTCTCGTGAGTTGGGTAACATTTTTCGAGGAATTACGCGAGAAATCATTTTTAAAATTACTTTTGACACGCGGCGGTCGGACAGACACTTGGCAGTTCAAATTTAAAACTTTAAATTTAAATTCAGTTAACTTTTTCCAAACTTGTCTAAAACAAAAGGAAAAGTTTTGAAATATAAGATTTTTCGCGGTAAGAGCAAATCTATGTAGTCTGTAACGTAATATGAAGCTCGCGAAGTATAAATTCAATTTTGAAAATTTAAAAGAATATAATAAATATATATATAGAGAGAGAGTTTCACAAATACTCTCAGATAGATTGAACTTTTGAAACAGAACATTTTACCAACTCGTTGCGAACAGCAATCAATTTATATATACCGTAATCCACCATGTCATTCAATAATACCTGATCATATTACGAAAAACTAAAAAAAAAGTTACAATTCCAATTTTCCTATAAATCACGGAGAACTCTAGTTCCCTCAGTTATTTAATCTCAGCGTGTTCCTACATCTCGGCCAGATTAGATTATAATTTAATAATAAGTTATTTCATATACCTAAAAAGTAAATTATAGGGGGTATATATATTTGATATCCGCTGGAAAATGAAAAGTTTCGAAGGAATTAGTTGAGCTTTCCTTTCAAGCTTTTGGGAAAATGTTACTGACCAAACATGTATATATTTAAAATTGTTAGATTTTTACCAGATTAAAGGTAAATCCATCATTAGCCAAAGATTCCAATAATTATAAAGTATCTATCAAATTCTCAGACTATAGGGCGCGTGATACCAGGGCAAAGTGATTATTAAGTTCGTCCATTTGATTAGCGACGTCGAGTGGGGTAATTAAAATCCAACCAAGAAAAAGAAGGTGCGCCTCACGCGAAGTCGAGCGTTCGCTCGCACTCGCACAAAAAAAAAAGGAAGCAGTAGCAGCAGCCACGCGACCGCGTAAGCGTTGAAAGGTAGATAGATAGAGAGACCCGCATAATCCGGCCAAAGTGGATGAACGAGGGCGAATTCTTTTGACGTGCCGAACCAAGAGGGGAGAGAGGTTGGTATACCCGTACTTCGGTGTGTTTAAATCGCGCTTAATCAGCCGGATCCCTTTTAATCACCGGACTTCTCCCACAAAAACTCCTGATGGCTGAATTATTTAGACCCATGAATAAGGCTTTTA
>JAWWEQ010029981.1:0-23281 GCA_035583055.1 Torymus tubicola
ACCACAAAGCATTCAACGTAAAGCAATTGATTATCGATAAGTAATAGCTTTTTATGGTATGCTTATCATAAATTAATTATTTGTAATCATGTATTTATCGAATTTATAATATTTAAATTACCAAAAATATGTGATAGTGTTAATATAGGATTGCTGAAATGTTATTAATAATATTACACATCATAAATCTATTAATTGTTAATTTTAATTAATTATTGGTTCACTGTGTCATGTCTTAATTAAGCATAGCTTTTGTCATGTTATGGGTAAAAAATAAGTTTATATATCTTTAATGGCCCTTTTCAATTTCCGGACAAATAAAATAAAAATCATTATTATAAAAAACGTTGTAATAAATAATCAAATTAAAAGAATTTTAAAGCGAATACAAGAATAGTAGAAGCGCGCGTAGCGCGCCAGTCATTCTACTTTATTAAAAATCTTCCAATAATTATTGAATTAGGATTTAATAAATAACCATCGAATTTATTATAAATAATATAGCGACGACGCAAAATTAATTATAAATACTTATAAGTTATAACGATTCGAGGATAAAATACGGAAAAAATAAGCGTCTCAGTTCTCCGTATTCTATCGAACCCGTTTGGCTCTCGTTCCTGTGAATTCGTGCATCTCTGCGCTGGGAGAGTGCGACTATCGTCGCTGCGAAGTCGCACTCGATTCAGTTTCGAATCAGATTCTCTCGGGCCATCTAACCGCGCACACGCGTTCATCATTATATACGAGTCCGTCTACTCCAGTGACCGACGCTATCCCCGGGTGCAGTCTCGTCATTGTCGTCCCTGCTAGGGAAGTATTCCGGCACGTGTGTAGGCCTGCTGTTGTCGCGACTGGGAAGGAGGCTTCCAATCAACAGCCTACATTCCGTCAACAGTCACGCGACCTGCAAACAACTACGTGAGTAAACCGATCGTTCGATATTAACTGAGCTGGTACAGCGTGACCAGTCCCAGTATTCTTGAGTTTTCGCCTCGCAATAGCGAGCGGCCGGTGTTATGATCACCGGCCCAATAGCGAATAATTATGTTGATCCGCCCGCGCCGAGCGGCGGATCTCGGCTTCTTGTTTGCGCGCAACGCGACGCGTACCTTGTGTATTCTACCTGGAATAGACTTTGTTATTGTTGTATATTTCGATACATTTCTAACCTTCTCCCGGATACCGCCGCCTCCGCGGGTTCGTCGTCTGTAGTGACGAACATAGCTGAGCGGCCAGCCTCGCGAATAGCTATATCGAGAGCTCCCTACTCCACGAAATCAAGTTGAGTATGCTCGGCGAACTCAACATTTGTATACGGTTTTCGGGTTGCAGCATCCCCGGGAAGTCATTTTAGATTGATTCCCGCGGCACCGAGTACTAGGGTACAAGCAGCCTTAAATAATAGCAAATAGCTATTTATAAAACTGTTACAAAGTAATAACTGCTTCTTATCTGTTTGGTTACGTCACATAGCGAAGACGCATTACCGAACAACAAGAAATTCGGAGATATTGTTCAATTATTTAAATTCAATAAAATTTAATAATTCAAGTATTAAGTCTTCAATAATTAATTAGAAAAATACTTTTGGAATTTTAAGAAAAAACACATACCATTCCAGTTGCGAAATTATTTAAAAACAACAACAATTTAATTTAATTTAGTATTTTACAATTTATTTATAATTATTTACAATAGATAACATTGTATAACTTATTCACAATTGTTTTGAATTCTTTCTAGCCAAACATTAACTAATTTAAATAATCCTTTTTTTTGGAATTTTTCTTAACTACTTTTAGGCTACTTAATGAAATAAAAAAAAATTTTTTTTATTATCAAAACTTATTTTATTTATAAAATAAGATATAAGGAGTGACTGGAAGCGACAACATTTTGGTTTTTTTGACGTCCCTAAAATTTACGGAGGAAAATCAAACTAAATTCAAAAGGGAATTGATTAACGATTAATGCAAAAGATGTTTAAAATCCCCAAAGGCAATTAAGCTAGTAATTCAAAATTTATTTTGTTTATCCGAATTTCTTGGCGAAACGCATTAGCTACTTATCAAACCAAAAGATGACAACCTTGGACGACATCACGTTCGATGAGACAATGGGAATAGAAGTCCAAGTTTGGATAATGAACCTGTTAGGCTAACCATTAGACGAAGCGCTTGATAAGCTAGGCGATTGCGCGGTGACTATACGGCCGACGATTTTGCGTGAACTGGAGGAGATGAAGACGACGCTGACACCTTCAACCGCCGACACAGGAAATTCATAACAGTAGTCAAAATCTGCCGTTCAGCGAATGTACCATCGCAGAAATGACGGCAAGGCGAGACGCAACGGCACGCATATACGGCGCAAGCGAGTGACACTCCTCAACGCCACTCACACATGTGCAAGCGCTTCCGCAGCCAGTGGACATGTCACTTACAGACGTCCAAAGCAACGTGATCCTGCCAGCAACTACAACCACCTCGGTGAAAGAAGAAGCTCGCAACGCACAAGAAGATATTCGTGAAACCATAAACCTCGGACGAGCAATAGCGGAAGGTAGATTTCCGCCATCTATCAAAACGCAGTCAACGTGGATAAACACACTGACTACGACAACAACAACGTCATGCACCACAACGACAAGGACAGCGAGCACGCACACAGTGCATACGATGCCGCAGTCGGGTTTCTCGACGCGGATAACGACATCACCCGACGACCTGGTGCAATGCACGCTTACTGACGACAAAACGTACACAATGCCAAGAGCAGTAGCGTGCGAAATGGTAAAAGTACAATCGATCGCAAGAGAGTACGATCGAAAAATGCGAAGCCTACAAGACCAGATGGCCGAACTAATGGCGAGCACGCGCACACATGCGATACGCAATAGTATGGCATGTACGGAAACGAGTTCGTAAAAATCGAAAACCGTGAATTTCCAGGACACGTACCACCTGGAATACATTTACGAGGCAGATTCGGAAAGCGATTCACGCAACACAGTGCCACACGCTTAGGTGCAGCGAGCACCAGCGTTAAACGCAACAGAGCCTATTTTTACACCAAATCACGATTTCCCGTCACAGCGTAGTCCCCTGCGAACACCTCAGACTCATGCAGGTAATCAGCTCGAGTCTTGGAGGAGGGGGAGTCTTCCGAGCAACTCGAGAAGTAGATACTCGGACGAAGGAACCACGCTACAACAATCTATGAACCTGGACGTCTGTAGAACTGCCCGTCAATGGAAACTTCAGTTCTCCGGCGAAAAAGTAAGTAACATAGAAGAATTCATTGACGAAGGTCTGCTAAACGCTATGTCCGAACTTCCGTGCGTAGCGTGGCTTTGGTACCGCCAAGCTCACAAGAATTGGCGGACTTGGGAAGATTTTTGTGTAGCAGCACACCGTTGCTACCGAGTCGACAGGCGATCTAACAACGTCTTGTTGGCGAAGCGCAAGCGCGTACTCAAGGCAAGGAGGAGCCTGTACGCGACTAACTCATGTGCCTCCTTACCATTTCGAGTAAGTTCGAGAAGGCCTGGAAAGACGATAGGAAACTCAAGTATATCTATCGGAACATGCTCCCCGCGCTACAGCGCATGCTGCCACGAGAGAGAGTGACTGATATAGACACTCTCATGGAACTCGCGCGAGACGCAGAGGCTCTGTTAGAGGCGGAGCGAAATTATAAACCGCTTCCAAGTTTGGATGACTGTCTGTTACCAGACGTCGCCTATAAAGGGCCGAAACCGCTACAGCAGCGTAATAAAGGCAGTAGCCTAGCTACTCGGCGGCCTGCCAAGAAGCGAAAAGATACTTCACCCACGGGGAAGGCAGGAGTGACATATGCTCCCCCAACTTCAGATAATGACAAAAACCGCAACAAGTCGCCGGGGCCGAAAAAGCACGAGCGGTGCTGGGGATGTAGCTGGCCAGGTTACATTAAGCCAACTTGTCCGGAGTGCTCGAGAAAAGGCCGCGGGAGCAAGTAGACAAGGCTACTACCGCTTCCCTGGAAAAAGAGAAGGCCTGTACCCCCATGGTCCAAGTTGAGTGGTAAACATCACTCCGCATCGGAGCGTAGGAGCACGCCTTGCCAGTGGCTGGACAGTGTCGTCCCTGGGCCAAATTGACCTGCCTTTCGGCGTAGCAGGCGTACGACGCTATTTAGACGTCGTAATTTTGAAAGAATTGGACGCAAATTGTCTGCTCGGCGCTGATTTCATGCGCAAATTCAACGCAATTCTGCGGTCTCGCGAACCAACGCTAAGCATTGAAGGCTTTGACGAGCAAATTCCGTTAGAATTGCCAGCGTTATCGCATGACGAAGCGAGCGCGATTCACCTCGCCTCGGTAGGCCTCGCCCACATTGATGACGTCCAACGGCGGCAGTTGCAAGAATTACTCTACCAACTGTTGCCTGTGAGCGGCCAACCGCTAGGATGCACTAGCTGGGCTGAGCACAACATTGAAGTGACTAGCTCCAGGCCGATCAAACAGAGATATTATCCTGTCTCGAAAAAGCTCGAAGAGGAAATGCATCGGCAAATGCATGAGATGTTCGAAGCGGGCATTATTGTTCGCTCATCTAGTGAATGGTCGAGCCCTGTTGTCATGCAACGGAAAGAGAATCGCACGTATCGATTTTGTATCGATTACCGTAAGCTGAATGCGGTAACGAAAGCAAGTACGTACCCGCTACCGCACATGGATGCGATATTACGCTAGCTTCAAAATGCGCGCTACATATCGACAATTGATCTGAGCAGCGCGTACCACCAGATTCCGTTGCGGAAAGAAGCGCAAGCTCTCACCGCCTTCACCGTTCCAGGAATTCGTGAGCAAAGCGAATTTTGTCGCAGCGAGGTTAAGTTTCTCGGAGTATTAAGCCTGACCCCGACAAGATCGCACCTATCTTGGAGTACCCGGCGCCGAAGAATCTCAACCAAATGAGACGATATCTGGGCATGGCGTCGTGGTAACGCAAGTTCTTGCCCGACTTCGCGACTATCGCAGAGCCGCTCACACGCTTAACTAAGCACGGTGTTGCTTATGAGTGGGGTGAAGCGGAGCAGTCGGCCTTGGCGCAAATTTAAGGGCTAATCGCGTCAGCGCCGGTGTTACACTGGCCGTCGTTTGAACACCAGTTCCTGATTCAAACCGACGCGAGTGATACTGGCCTTGGAGCGGTACTCACACAAACAATCGACGGCGAAGAGCGAGTAGTATGCTTCGCAAGCCGTACAATGACAGCGGCGGAACGGACTTACTCCGTCACGGAACGCGAATGCCTCGCAGTCTTATGGGCTATTCGCAAGTTTCGCGCCTTCGTCGAAGGCTATCACTTTAAAGTTATAACCGATCACAGCAGTTTGAAATGGCTGTACAACTTGTATAACCCCACTGGACGCTTAACGCGGTGGGCACTTGAAATGCGAGCCTGCGATTACGATGTGGGGCATCGTAAGGGTTCAATGAACCTTGTTCCCGATGCGCTCGCCCGCATATTCGAGGACGAAGACGTACCCGAACTAGCCGCGATTGACGCTACAGAGGACACAAGCGACGCTTGGTATAAGCAAATGATCGCTATGGTTGGCCAAAACCCCTCGGATTAACCGCAGTGGAAAATTGTGAACAGGCGTCTCTATAGTTATCATCCAAATCCTAAGTTGGAGGATTTAATGGAGGACGAGGACGCCTTGAAGTTAGTTCTGCCAGCAGAAAAAACGCGAGGAAGCTTTATTAGAAAGCCACTCGGAGCCAACAGCTGGACACTTAGGCCGCGTGAAGACGCTTGCGTGTTTAGCGCTATATTATTATTGGCCGTCCATGCGCAAAGAGGCCGATAACTTCGTGCGCAATTGCCTGACCTGCCAACAGTGCAGGGTGTTACAAGCTGCACCTGCTGGGCTGATGGACAGCCGCCGCGCCAGGCGACCTTGGCAGATAGTGGCAGGGGATATTATGGGCACTTTGCCTAGATCACCGCGAGGCCATGAGTACCTCCTCATCTTTATGGATTTTTTCATTCGCTGGATCGCGTGTGTGCCCATTCGAAAAGCGAATGCGCAAACGATTCGTAAAGAATTGAGTGAGCGAGTATTTCTACGCATTGGCCCGCCCGAGCTGTTTCACTCGGACAACGGGACCGAATTCAAGGACAAAGCGCTAGACAGGTTCTTAGAGGAACGAGGCGTATCGCATACCACGATTCAGCCCCATATCATGTGCAGGAAAATCCCGTGGAGCGAGTGAATCGCACGCAACGCACGCCTTCCTCAACTTAGGCAGGCAACCGGCTCCACCTGTTTCAGTGAAACGCAGCGGAGAACGCGCAGCTGAAGATTTTGCTGAAGCTACGGAGGTCGAACGCTGTTGAAATCGCTTAGAAAAGTTGTCCAATGTGAAGCAAATAACAGCAGACAACTCTTTGACTGCGCAACAGCGGCAAGCACACTATTACAATGCGTCTCGTCGCGAAGTTAACTTTGAGGTTGGCGACAAAGTCTTAAGGCGAAACCGCGTACTTTCTTCCACTTCGCAAGGCATAGCCGCAAAGTTAGCCCCTAAATTCTCTGGCCCGTACTTAATTTCGGCGCAGCTTGGCTCGAATGTGTACGGGGTAGAGGACTTAAACGGTCAACCATTTGGGAAGGTGCACGTTGAGAACCTTAAGCCTTTCTATGAGGAACCAAAGGATCCTGAAGGCGGACACATAGCAGCTGACCAACCGGAGACTAGCGAGACATCGCAGATCAACCTCGCGGGCCGTAGCGCGACTAGCTAAACGCCAGAGGGAGGAACTCGCCCGCGTAAGCGTGGCAGACCGCGGAGAACGCGATTGGTTGTGAAGCGAACTACGCAGGTATCATCAATCGGCTTGAAGAAAATCGCGGACGGAGGCCCATCTCAGTGCCTATCCATCCCTTCGGCGTACGAGGGCAATGACTCGTTGGACTAACCGCTAGGATCGAAATCGTCTTGTGTAAGAGTTATTTCTGAGCGACTGATTCCCTAATTCCCCATCGTTGAGCAGCCCTATCCTTGATTATCAACTGCTTTTCTCCCTCTTGAATGGTGAATACGGATCCTTGCATATCGACTAAAGAGAGAGCGCTGAGCCGAGCTGGCACGCTCCCCGGCAGCCAGCGACTGGGGGAGAGGCGTATGACGGTAGAGTACTTCTCCGTCAAACTCTATCTCCCGTCGCCTGCATTTGTGTATTATATGTATTCTAATATTTACAGCTGTTACAGGTGCGGAGAGCGAGAGAGAACCGGTGCGATGAGCGGAGCGAGAGAGACAGAGAGAGAGAGACTAAACACTGTCGCGAGTACCGCGGGCAGATAAGTTTCGTTTAGGTCTGGCCTTGACCGAGTACAGAGAGAGCTTTGCGCGCTCCGTCCCGTATTACGAACTGTATCCGCGCGTGCCTTATAGTTGCGATTACCGCTAGTTTGTCTGATTGTGAAGTTACGTGCACCGAGCGACCTCGCTACGCCCGGGAACCTGCGATTACCGCTACCCGTGCGAGCCGTCGACGAGTACCGCCGCACGTGCAGCCGAGAGCAGCAGATTGTAAGTGCCTCTTCGATTCTCTCTCTCTCTCGCTTTCTCTCTCTCTACCGCCGCTCAGTATAGCTCCCGCGGATTCCCAGTGCCCGCGCATTAGCTGCGAGGTGTACTAGTTTGCATGTGATTTATAATAAACATACATATAGATATTCTATGTGTTCTACTTGTTATTCGATCATCCTGCCACGTTCTCGAGTCATTCTTTCCTCGTAATTGAATACGTATTTGTATACAGCTAGCCGGGAGCTAGTTATCCGTTACACAATGGATACAATTGTTTCTATATTGATGGTCCAGGAGGTTCTGGAAAAACATTTGTTTATAAAACGATATGCAATCTCAAGAAGGTCAATTTTTACGAGAAACAGATGTTTTCATATGGGATGAGGCACAGATGGCTCCACGGTATGCTCTAGAAATAATGGATAGAACTTTGAAAGGTATAATGAATAACAATTTATTATTTGGCGGGAAAATTGTAATTTTAGGTGGTGATTTTCGTCAATTGTTGCCAGTATAATTACCTCGAGCAAATCGAAGTGAATTAATTAATCTGTCAATAAAAAACAGTTTATTATGGAATTAATTTACGAAATTCAAGTTGTATCGAAACATGAGAATAACTGATGAAGATATCGCATTTCCGAGATTCGTTCTGGATATTGGAAATGGAGATTTAAACGATAATGATAATAATATTAGCATTCCTGAACGTTACATAATAAGAAATACTAATTTTATTGATTGTACTTATCGAGATTTAATAAGAAATCATCTTTATGATCAACTAAGTTCATCAGTAATATTGTCTCCACGTAATACTGATGTGAATGAAATTAATAAAATGGTAGTTTCGTTATTAGATAGGCATAATGAACTAATGTATACAAAGGTTGATTCGGCAGATAATTGTAATGATAATGGTTTGATAAAAGAATTGATTTTACCCGAATATTTAAACTCTTTAAACCCTCAAAGTTTACCTCCCTATGAATTACATTTAAGAATAAATTGCATTGTTATTCTCATTAGAAATATAAGTATTAATGAGGGTTTATGTAATGGAACTCGATTAAGAATATTAGATTTAACGGATAATTTATTGAAATGCAAAATTATAACAGGCGATAAAGCTGGAGACATTGTATTTATAAATCGTATCACATTATATTCAGATAATGACTATCCTTTTACTTTTAAAAGAAGACAGTTTCCTGTCAGACATGCTTTCGCTATGACTATTAACAAAGCTCAAGGTGAAACTTACATTTATAATTTTTTAGAAAATTAATATTATGATTTTTATAATTAAAATTATAACTGAAATCGTAAGAATAAAAATGAATATTATATTTGTCACAAATTTTTATTTTTCTTTGATGTTTTTAATTAATTTACTCAACTAGCTCCTTTTATTTTTTCTTTGCATTGTATGCATTTGTTAAAAAATTGTTTGAGTATGAGCTTGAACATTCGAATTATGAAGTACACTTATATTCGTTTAAAGACATACAGTTATATGATATTAATTCACATCGACCCCTTGCTAGAGCCCGCTCCACTATCAACCCATTTAATTTTTACCATTCCAAATCTGCACTCAGAAACCATAACTTACTATCCTCGAATCCCACTTTGTTATCCACCTTTTCGATAGCAATTTATTTTTAATCTTAAATGTATTTATGTTGTACACTTGAATGATGTTTTGATTGTTCATTTATTTAGTCATTTATTTGTTTCATGATATTATATAATATGTAATTTGTTAAATGTAAAATGTGTATCTTCAGTAGTATTACAATATTATTGTCATATTATCCGTTAAGAACGATGAGAAACGAATGGAGCGCGCGTAGCGCGCCTGATGATGTTTAGTATATAAAGAACCGAAACGCGTCAGAATTCGCGCAGGTAAGATCTGACACCGTAAAAAGTATACAAAGAGATAGTTACATGAACGATTTCTTGATCAGTCGACCCATCTGGGAGGAAGTGCGCAAACTGGTATACCACGTAATAGAAATAAATTCAAAGGCGAATTCAATATGACGGAGCTACTATCTGCAGAAAGCAAAACGAAAACTACGGGAGGAGCGAACATCTGCGAGATCGGAAGCGAAAAAGTATTAGAGCTTCACTGGGATAAAGAAATCGACAGTTTGGGTTTCAACATGGCGTTAGAAAAAATTCCGGAAAAAATAGGAAAAGGAGAGATGAGACCAACCAAGCGTGAATATTTGCGAATTATAATGTCGGTATTCGACTCCTTGGAATTCTTCTCTCACGCTTTACGCTCTTCGCTTTACGATCAGAGCGAAACTGCTGATGCAAGAAGTATGGATCAGTGGCATTGATTGGGATGCTAAATTGACGCCTGAGCAGCACATAAAATGGTTGTCTTGGTTAGAGATATTCGATCAAATTGGGGATTGCAAAATCCCGCGCTGCAACACGTTAGGGAGCGAACATCGAAAAAACACACAACTTCACGTTTTTCGCGACGCAAGCGCAAAGGCTTACGCGGCATTAGCATATCTGAGATTCGAAATGTCAAACGGGAAGATTCAAGCAACTTTAGTGAATGCAAAGGCTACAGTAGCGCCCGTAAGACCGTTGTCCATTCCGCGACTCGAGCTTCAAGTATCTCTGTTAGGAAGTAAGATAGGTCAGGTGATAAAGGAAGAAATGGAAATAAAAATAGATCAAACGTATATGTGGTTAGACTCGATGACGGTTCTCCGTTGGATATGCATAGGTCATGTATACGTTACTTTGTTACACAAGTATTCCTTAAAATACTTAGCAAAGTCCATTCGCAATTATTTGAACTTATAACAAAAATACTGTGGGACAATACTTATGTGATATTTGATGCAACTGATTTAGAATTAATTACTAAGAGTTGAATTATATTTCAATAATTCATACTTGATGATTAACTATCCTGAAATGTCCTGGTACAAGTAGCCTTTATATTCTTCTATCCACATATATATCCACATCTATCTTCTTTATGTAAACATGAAACTAAACCTTGGTATTACATGTTCTTTGTTAGAGTAGGTTAAATTTCCCACAATACTTTAAAATTTTGTAACTATTTTTCTAAAACTTTCATAAAATCCTTATTATTACTTGAATCACGCTTCACAAACTCTTTTCTTCAACAGTTTACATTCAAACAAATGCATTGAATAAGTACTTACTTTCGAATTCACGCACTGATACAAACATATTGAACTACTTATTGTATATTGTATGGAAAAACTTGAAATCACTGTAAGTATGGGTTACGGAATGTTCCTCGAAAATCTTTGGTCGAACACATTTGCTCGAAAATATTGGCTCGAAAAGATAGTTACTCGAAGGTATAGTTGCTCGAAGAGGCAGTTGCTCGATTAGCATGTACTCGAAAAAGAATTTGCTGGAAAGAATATTTGTTCGAAAGATTACTTGCTCAAAAAACATTTGCTCGAAAGATCAATTACTCGAAAAACTATTACCTAAAGAAAAAATATATTAATCATATATAATAAATTATCTACGTAAACCATGTTTTATAAAATGGAACATTAATAAGTTACACTTGACTAAAGAAATAATCCCTGTCTTTATGCTGACATCTACAAATGTTCATTAAACATATTTTCAGGCAAAAATTTCTTCGAGAAGATATTATTCGAGCAAGTATTCTTTCGAGAAAATTCTTTTTCGAGCCAGTGTTAATCGAGCAACTATCGCTTCGAGCAAATACACTTTCAAGCAAACATCCTTCGAACAAACGTCTTTCGAGCAAAAGTATTCGAACAACTTTCCGGATACGGTAAGTATTTATGAATTGGCAGATGTATACAAAACTCGTATGCTTACTAACCTAACCCTTATATGTTGAGCATTCGAAAAACTATTAACTTTCTAGTTGCATTCGAAAGTACGAAAGGCTTATACATAAGTATTGATTTGTAGGTAAGTATATTTGAAACTTAAATAAATGAGTAAAATCACGATTTACTATTTCTTTCATAACTTGCAATTGGCGACGAAAATAAATTTCGCAAAACGGGTTGCACGATCATTTTCTACATAAAATACTCTATCGAAAACGCAAATAAAAAAAACGATGGTTCAAATTCAACAACTGTATTTAATAATCTGTCTATGTTGTATACTTCTTTGTTGTTATCTCTGGATTCAATTTTAACGAAAAGCTGAGGTAATGGTTTTTCTGTGTATTTGTCGTTTATATTTGTTATTTTTAATACTGTGTGCTCATGTTTCTCAATACCACTTTTTATGTCTTCGAGATTTTATGAAGTGTGAATGTGCCTTAAGACAGTTTTATACCTTTTGTCTTGTTTCCTCCCTCTGGTAACCTAATCTGACGCAAGCGCATTGCAGCAGCACATGCGTTGTCCGTTTCTGCATTTATCTGTATTTTTGCTAAAAGTAAATTGCAGCAGGAACTTGCAGCGAAATTGTGCAAAAGTATTAAATGAAAATAGCAGTCGAAGGAATGCGAATAAAGTACTCCCATTAGCAACAGAATTACATCAGTTTTACGTTATAACCATACAGCAGATTCGCGCGTCAGAATTGCTCAATAATTGTACAAGTGAAGTTAATTATTCTCAATGCAAACAGTGCCCTTTATACTTCGTTAGAATTACAGTATTATTACATTTCAACATGAAAATACATCAAAATTACATCAGAATTGCATGTGGAAAATACTGCCCCGGAAATGCAAACAATGCAATCGTGCTTGCAACACAATCGTAACACACTAACGTTATAACCATGCAGCAGATTCGTGCGTCAGAATTGCTCAAGAACTGTGAAAGAGAAGTTCATTATTCTCAATGCAGACAGTCACTGTATACTTCGTTAGAATTACGATATTATTCTGCAATTGCATTTCAACATGAAAATACATCAAAATTACATCAGAATTGCATCTGAAAAATGCAGCTCCTGTAATGCACACAAAGCAATCGTGCTTGCACCAGAATCGCAACCCATCAACGTAAATCTGATGGATACAATCATGCACTATTCTTATTCCCAGAATCGCACTTATCATGTTGAAATTTTGGCGAAAGACTGCTGCAACCGTCTGCTGTAAGCCTGCAATGCAAAAGCACTGCAATTATGATGAACGTTTACGTTCACTTTGTACAATCGACCTAACACTTTTGCCTGTAATTTTTGCGCAATTCGTTTGCAAGCCTCTGCTGCAAGTCTATTGTGTAATTCTTACGTAAATCTGATGGATACTAGCATGCACTATTCTTATTCCTAGAATCGCACTTATTATGTTGCCATTCTGGCGAAAGACTGCTGCAAGTGTCTGATAAAAATCCCTTACAGACTTTCATCACTCGTCTGCTACAAGATGGTGCCCTAATATTATAGCACTTCGGTATGATGAACGCAAAGGCACTTTCTGCTTGCAATAATAATGTAATTCTAATGCACTTACTTTGAGTAATTTTCTATCAGCAGAAATGAGAACGCAATCGGAAATAGACAACGTATATATTTCTGCAATTTGAGTCTTTACACGGTCAATTGCAGCAGAATTACAGGAGAATTGCGATGGGATGGCTAGGCCGGTATCTAAAGAACTTGTTTTTTTCTCCTCAAGTTCTTCTATTATAATTTTATAGTTTTCAAGTGTGTTAGGTAAAATTTTTACCTCATTATTGTAGATTATTTTTATCGTATAATCATTTGCAACTTTTACGTCAGGAAGTATTTTTAACGACGTTATGCCTTCTGCATCACTCACGAAAATCGGCAGTGGTTTTTGTATCTCCACTGTGCTTGCGACTTGATTATGATAAAGTCAAAGTGACTAAATTAAATTTTGAGTTTTTCCGTAGGCTGTATATGTTTATTTATACTTTCTATTTAATATAAAAGAGTAAAAACTTTGAATATAACGTTCGCTGTTGCACACAACAGCTAATATTTACAATTTCAGCTAGAGCTCGTTCTATATAAGTTTACTCTTAAGGGTAGAAAACCATAATTCAAATTTGAATTATGAAAATTTGACTGATTTTTTTTTTAAACAAACTGGTATTGCTCTGTATTCGTAAATCGTTAATTTATTGGGTTGGTAGTATTTGGAGTACACTTTATAGAGTATACTAATCGTAAAAATATAAAATTTTTTTAAATTAGCGATAAACCATCTTGGAATTTGAATTTTAAGATAATGCTAAAAATGGTATAAAATCAAGAAAAAAATCAACAAATACAATTTTCAAAAAATATGAAATACAATATTATATTATGAAATTTATGTATGGACATACTTTTTTCTTAAAGTTAAAAGTTACAGATTACATTTCTGCAATAAAAAACAACGAATATTTTTTTAAATAAATTATATAATATTTTTTCGTGAGCATGGCATTGGAAGGTCGGAAGCTGCCCAATGGCTCTTTAAGTAAATATTATAAATGCCACCTAAGTGTTAAAGTTGCTATAGTGGTGTGTATAGTACAGAAGGTAACATACAAAGGAGCAAATAAAACAAGAAATTATTAGTGAAATAAATCTTGAAAGAGAAAAGGGCCTTAACGAAACTGTGTATGAAGATTATACTGAAGTGGAATCTCTAAAAATCGAAAACCAACTGTTAAAACAACTACGAACTGCTTACGAAAAAAGCAGTGCGATAACAACAATACTAAGATAACGTACAGTAATTTAAAGACATTTGCCGAAATTACTGTAAATGCCAAACCAAAAAGTAAGAGAGTGCCAAAGTTATAATTAAAAAAACTAACGACAAAGACAACACAGACTTAGAAAAAACAGTGCTGAAGCATCTAACACGGACAAATCGATACAAACAAAAAGTGTCCCATGCAAAAACAAGTCTATAATAATAATAAATTGCATAAATGAAGAGAACATTGACTTACTTGTAAATACACTGGGTGAAAAATCATCAAAAAAGTTTAAAATAGAGAAAAAACAAATAAACGAACTCAAACTAAAAGTAATTAATATAAATATCGATTACGGAGTGGTAATGAAGTCGTACTAGACATCAATCAAAGAAATTTCAGTACCGCATAAAAGAAGTGCAAGGTTATCAACATAGATGCAAACGAAAGAACAAATAGGAAAAGTGCAATAATTGATGCAACATTTAGCATCTAAAAACATATTAAAGACAATAAGAGCAGATTATTTGTCGAACATCAAAACTGTTGAGACTTTGATTTAATTAATACAACACCATTGTGACGGGCGCTGATATAAGATGCGAATAATTACGTATATAGCGTCGCAAGATTCGAATCTCGCGTGCTTGAACCGATCGTAACCGATAGCGCGTCGCATGGGGCGCGAACAAGACAGACTGAGAAGAAAACGAAGGCCATGTTGTTGAGTACCGTGACACGCGAGCAATGCACCGCCGCGCATACGAAAGGTATTACAGTGCATGTGCCGCGCCTCCATCGCTGCAAGAGTGACCGCCACAGTGCCGCCATCAACCATGAGTTAGCATTAGAGAAGAAGAGAGATAGAAACTCTGCGAGAAAGAGGTCAGGGAGACGTCCTTCATCCGAGCCCCCCTATTGCAGTGATAGCGAGTGGAAAAGACTGCGTCGAGCGATGACTGGCCAGCCTAATGTGAGTAGGTTTGATTTGATCTAAAGTGTTATAATTTCGATGATCTTAGCGAATTAAACAGATGGATAGCTTTTGACAAGGAACTAATATTAAATGTAAATATAAGAGGTGCGAATGCTAACTTTAACAATTCACTTGTTCTTTTAAAGAGCCTTGATATAAAGCCATGCAATATAGTTTGCAGTGAAGTGCGGAAATGTATTATAATAAAAGTAACATTAATCAAAATGATGGTCTGAATATTACTGAAACTAACAAAATCATTTAAATAAATAACCTTAAAATAATTAATTTACAAACTAGCTGTATATACAAAAATCTTTTTACCCCTTTTTTCAAAATTTTATATCAATTATTATTTCTTATTGAACCCTTTATACACATAAACTATTGGGTAGAAGACGGAAGGACGGACTGACTGACGAACGGAAGGACGAATATTTATTAACACATTTCTTAATGCACCTTTCAACACTTTTTTTAATTCTTTTTTAACCCATTTTAAACCCTTTACTTACCCTACTGGGTAAAAGACGGAGGGGACCGACCGCAAAGTCAGACAGACGGCCGGACGGACAGACGGACGGTCAGACATTTTGACTTTTTAATATTACTATCTTTACGTTATTTCCATATATAAAAATATAGATATGAAATATAAACTGAAATTACAGCCAAAATTTCAACTAATTTAAAAACAAAAAACTCCAAAATTTCACTGAGAAATGATTCATTTAATTCTTTGAATAACATAATAGATAATATTCAAAAGAAATCACCATCAATATCTGTTAAACAGTCTATTGTAAATTTTTTTTTAACCCTTTGAAGCACAAATTTTTCTATTTACTATTTTGGCCTGAAATTTCTTACTTGGATGTTTTTGGGATCGCTGAATACGGATATGTCATCAGAATTTAGATTTTTTCAAATCCAAGATGGCGGACGAAAGATGGCAGACGAAAAAATTGAAAACCGTGTATTTAGGCTAAAAATGTATACTCAGGAGTTTGCGGGGTCGCTAATTACGATCTCTCATGTCAGAGTTGTAAAATCATGATAGCGGATTCAAAATGGCAGTCGCCAATTTTTAAATCTTCGAGAATATCGAAAACAAAATACCTAATACAGAAAATATTGCACAGTACTTACACAAATTTTTTGTAACACAGGCAAAAAGCTAAGCGAAGAAATAGAACACCAGAAATGGAGAAATAAAACTCCCTAAAGTGAAAAAGTATATTCTTAGAGCAAACAAATCAACAGAAAATAGAAAATATTATCTGTAACTTGGAAAACAAAAATGGGGAAATAGATAATATTAATGCCAAAACACCGAAATCACTGGTTGCACATATTGCTAACCCACTAGCGCACATTTTCAACCTCACCATGGATAAGGTCATCTGGCCAGATTCCTTGAAAATAGAAGTTATATAACATGAACTATATAACTTAAGCTATATAATTTAACTATACATTAAATAAAAAAATACATAGCTATCAACTATAGAGCTATATCAATTATCTCCAGCCTAGCAAAAATTTTTGAAAAAATAATACACGAATAACAAATTTTATCAATGAATACGACTGACTTGCCGAAAATCAATGTAGTTTTAGGGAAAATAGGAGTAAAAAAGAAGTTCTTTTCCATATATACAACATAATATATGGTAAATTAGACAAGAGTACTCCAATCGCCATAAACTTCTTCAAAACATGGAAAAAATGTCCGCATCGGACACATTTTTAAAAATTGAAATAGATGTAACTTTTTTCTGAGGAGGCATTCGGGTCTATAACTCTAATGAGGTTTATCGTATGGTATTAACTACCACCTCTGTGAGTTTTAAAAAAATTTGTGTTTCGGAACCCTGAGCTTATCCTAGTAAGAGGAAAAGCATTAGTCCGAGATAACACATATAATCAAAATAACTTTATCAAGCCTTATATAACTTTCTCCCAAGCTATAAATAACCGAACAGAACAGGTTAAAACTTAATGTATACAAACACAGCCAGGCTTAAAAACAAAAACAATAGAAAATATAAACACAGATAAATAAATCAGAATAGTGGTCTGGAATGTCAACGGTCTAGCACAAAAAAGTCAGAAGGAATTCAAAAAGTTAAAAAAGTTTCTAATTTTACATGGTAATGATATGCTAATTTTAGAAACCTATTTCACGAATAAAACCTACTAATAGCAGTAATCATTAAATTTAACTTTAAAAATTACGTAAATGGAAAAAACTCGGATGACTACCTGCAAGCATCTAATGTAATTCTAGAAGATTTTGAAGGACGAATCACTGTATCAGAAGTATACTACTCACCAAGACATACCGTTAAACCTGAGATATTCTTAAAATTTTTTGAAAGTTTAAGACAACGATTCATTGCTGCTGGAGATTACAATACTAAGCACCCATGGTGGGGATCTAGACCTTTGACTGCAACTCTTCGAGGTCAACAGCTTTTTCACGCTATGCAGTCAGAGCACCTTGTCCTAATTTCAACAGGAGCACCCACTTACTAGCCAACTGATACAAATAGAACTCCCGATTTGCTGGACTTTGCTTGTCACGACCTACCGTGCCGACGTCGGTGATAACAAGGCAATTAAGTGCTTTGTTATTTAAACACAAGATAGCGCCTCGATGTAGAATTAGAGCTGTACCGAGACCGTGATTAGCAAGCCTAGAGAGAACCTAGCATCCATGTTACTGTTGTCGTTCGGCAGTTGACAGGAAAATGTACGCAAAATGCCGGCTTTGCGAGATTGCAAGTATACAACATGGAGTTGTTAGTTGTTTCGCTAACCGAACCTCAGATGTGTACTCCGAGGCCGAAAATGAAATTCGTGCAGTGTAACATCGCGTTCTCGTAGTGCGCAGGATGCGATGAATAACAAGAACATACGACAGGCTTGTTTCATCTGTCGTATGCTACATCGCTCGTCTTCCCGACCAAGTGCGCTAGCTACCACCTATTGTAGAGGATAGTCAAGTGAGGGATGCTGCGAGAATGTTGACTTTTGCAAAGTTTCCTGCTCTCTCTCCCTCTGTCCCACTCTAGTGTGTATGTGTGTCGTGCAATGAACGCGACCATCTCTCAATACACTTGCCGTGTGTAGTGCATGTAATACGGCAAGTGCGCGATGTTGAATACCACGTACGTGAGGCGTATATACCCCCCCCCCCCGTACGTGGCGAATAATAGAGTAGATATGATGTCAGTCGCCGGAACAGCTAACGTAACGTACACCGTGCTGGCGCTTCTTTATTTACATTTAATCTATTGAGTTGTAATTTCGTATTCCAATCATTCCCGTTCCCCGCCGCCTCCGCGGTCGTTTCACTCGTTCAACTCGTCGTTTTATCTCCAGAGGGCGTCAAAGTTGGTGCCTAAAAAAAAGCCGTGCCTGCTTGCGGACAGTTAATCTCAGGATTGGTAAATCTCAAACAAGAAATTCCAATGAGGTTTTAAAGACGAAGTGCTCTTATATAGGAATTCACCATCTAATGTAAAAAATTTTTTTTACGGAAAAAAGGTGAAAAAAGATCAATTTTTGAAATTTTTTTTCAAAAGTTGGCAAACTTTTTTTTGATCTTTTTTTTTTTACATAAGGTGGTAAATTCCTATATAAGAGCACTACCATGTCAAAACCTGGAATTTTTGAAAAATTGAAAAAAATTTTTTTGTGAACTTGAAGACTAAAATGGTAATATAAAAAAAATTAGGCTTCAGGATCAATGAAAGGTGAATGGTAAGACTCAGGTTTGAAGCACCAAGACGCATAGATAAACGCGCTTGGTGCATAAAATGATCCCGTGAATGGTGAATCTTGTTTAGATCTTTTATCAGATCACTCATCGATCATTAATATATCAAAGCAGTTAGACCAAACGTTAAGAGAGCCCTTTATGGATTCAAACGATTTCAATCTTGTACCGCCGGGAGGTTACGAAAGCAGCTTGCAGGCGTCTTCTACTGTCTCATTTGGAGATTATTACTCGTTAGTTTATCTTGGCGTATCAAGTGAACTGCGGACTAAGATTGCAGAATTCTTGTGTGAGATAGGTATGTGGCGTAACAAAAATGAACATATAAATCCGTATAGGAGTAAGCTTAAATGGCTATATATAAAACAAAGGAGGAACTACTTTGCAGCTGTGTTATTATAAAATAGTTATTTTCGTAACAAGTGCGTAAAATACGGTTTTACACACGAGTAGTAATGGAGTACATGAGTGGTCGGCGTAGCCCGCCGGTCGCGTATTCGATCGCTACGAGTGTGAAAATCGTATTCACGTGTTGCGAACATAATTTTTTGACATAGTACATATGTGTAAAATTCGATTTTACACATTGATTTTATTTTACGCACACTATGTGTAAAATTGCATTTTATGCACCAAAAATGAGGGAAACATCTTTTTTCTCTCTCACATCCGTCTCCATCACACCAGAAAAACTAAGCCGCCGAAAATCACCCAGAGAAGGGATGAGCGCTCGCTCTCTGTGTTTAAGAATAGGGACCTACCACCTCCACCATCTCAAGGCGGAGAGAGAAAATGAAAATTCTCTATTCATTGGCTTTCCCTTAAAACACTGGCCTTATGGCTAATTACTCGTTTTTCCGGGATTGGAAAATTTTAAGGATCACCATTCGAGTTTTTTGAAGGAGGAACAACGTCATCAAAAGGAGCCAGCAGAGCAGAAAATCTTCAGTGTGCCCCAGTTACCCGAACACCACCACGGAGGGTACTCAGTAGTTCTCACTCGTTTACCATTTTATTCAGACCTGACGAAGACGCGTCGTTCATTTCAGACTTCGCGAAACCGCGTCGTTTTCAGACTTCGTAGTATTTTGTACGCGTTGTTCAATATTTTTATTTTTCTAAACTTTATATTTTGAAGATAAGTGTGGAAATAAATTCTAGAATACAAAATACTAGTTCGTGCTGTTGTTTTCATTTAAAAGAAAAATTTTACACCCGTATCAACCCACTAAGGACGAGGATCTTGGAATTAGCAGCCAAAAAGTAAGTAAATTTTTTATATAATTTATTAGATTCGCGGCCACCTTTTTTTACCTTAGAATCCACCTACGCTGCAGAGTGTTTTTTTTATATATATTATTTTTCGCCAAATTTGTTGTTCCCCTCTTTCATTCTCACACTGTGTATCTCACACTCTGGGTCAGGCTATACCAGCTGACGCCCGTTATAGAACACAGTGGAGAAAATAATATGAACCCTTCAATTCGGGCTAAAAAGAGCGTAAAACTTTAAATACTCTACACTCTGGGTCAGGCTATACCAGCTGACGCCCGTTAAGAGATTTAAACCTATTCGCCAAAAAACAAGCTCGTGCGTATTTTTTTCTTGTATTAAAATCACCGCGCCCATTTCTTTCACCATTACAGATTTTCCCCATTCCCGAGCTCATCCCGAGCTATTAACTTTAGTTAGTTAGGCTCAAAACGAGCAAGCAACGAATAAGCCAAACTTATTTGTGTGTATACGTTTCCGGACGTAACAAAATCTCTAAACACATACTGGAAAAATAGATGAAAAGTCAGTTAAGGAATACATGGTAAATAACAACATAAAAAATATATTGTACTGGAGCTGTTTTCGATGTGGCACAAGCCTTTAACAAAGTGTGGCAATCAAAGGTATAAACCGACCGAGCGTCAGCGAGGGAGGTACTTCACTAGTTATATAAATTAAAATCAATGAAACAGTAACAAATTTATGTCCCGTAAACACTGGAGTACCACAAGGAAACGTGCTAGGGTCCATTTTATACCTGCTATACACTGCTAATTTGCCCATGTATGAAATAAATGATTATGGTTACACGGCGTCACAGCAATTCTCTCAAGTGGCACAAGCCCAGATGTAGTCTCTCAAAAACATTGGAGAATAAAGGCAAATAAAACTAAATCGACCCATGTTACGTTTACACTACGTACAAAAACGTATCCTCCAGTATCGCTAAATGATAACAATATACCTCAAAACAACAATGTTAAATATCTGGGGGTGCACTTGGACTGTCACCTGACTTTGTGGAAACATATGTGGAATCGAAGCTATTGCTTGAAAATAAAATACTTATCTACAAAAGTATACTAAAACCTATATGGACCTACGGAATACAACTATGGGAAACTACATCGTCATTCAACATCGAAATCATTGAAAGATTTCAATCAAAAACAATGAGGAACTTCGTGAATGCCCATTGTTACATATTCAAAGATATCATAAGGTAATACTTGAATATTCCGATAGCCAAAGCAGAAATGAAAATACACTACAGAAGATATAAAGATAGAATAATCGAACACCCTAACTGACTGGCAGCTAACTTAGTTGAAATAGATAGAATCACTACCAGGCTTAAAAAGTATGTGTTCTTTTATATCAAAATTGTCATTCAAGTATGTAAAAGTATTAAACCAGTGCGTTAAAGACATACAAGCTATTGTAAACAAATATAAAAGATCTACTTATTATCAGCTTAGACAGATTGTAAATAAACGTCGAAAATATAAAAAAAATAAAAAGTTTTTGGCAGTTAATAATTTTAAACAAAGTATATACTTCGACGCAAAATATAAACACGCTTGCTTAGTACTACGGACAGGCAATGAATTTTGGTCAAAACTCTATCAACAATATTATTAAGAGCTCAAATAGCAAAACTTCTTTTATAGATCCCAAAATTAAAATTTCAAAGTTTTAGGAAATTCAATGACCCATATAAAAAATTAGATAACATAGACAATCTATTACTTTAAAACCTGTTATATGGAAATAGAGAATTACTCGATATTGTAAATAAAAGGATCATTAAATATCTTATTTATTTATAGAACGAAAATTCGGTAGGACGTTCAAACAATAAGAATAAAACCATTTTTTACCAATATATTCTACTTTATTTATAATGAATATTGAAGAATAGCGAAAGAAGCAACATAAATACATCGTAAATTACCTTGTGCCAGCTCTCTCGCAGCTTAATCTAGATATCACTACAGCTCGAGCTTGCCTGTGACCCACGTAAACAGTCCTTATTTCAATACTTCCGCACATAGCTTTGAGTAACCAATCATCTGTATTTACACCATACCTCAACAAATGTATATGTAGCATCCGGTTCCTGCAAATATAAAGTAATTTAAAACATTTTACATTCTCATTTCAAACATATTTTTAAATATTCTGAAACAATTCAGGAAATTTTGAAAGCTGTAAACAAAGGGCTTTCTCAAATTAAATAAACCTAAAGTAGGAACACCTAAGTAGTTAAAGTATAAAGCTTGCTAGAGAGGGCGCAAGCAATCGTACTGTCCTCCAGCTAACCATCCACTGTTAATCTTTAACGAAATCTTGCGAATAGCTATAAAAAGTTATCTTGCGAATATACTTATAAAAAAGTACTGAGACCAATATGAACGATCCCGCTCCTGATGTGAAGATTTTAACGGCGACTACAACCTTTGATTTTATCTTCCTAAAATGACCACGCAATATTCCAAATAAGCTATAAAAATACTTTTAGACCCACTGTAACAAAAAAAAAAATAATTTTTAACTTATGCATTGTTGTAACCTACAGATTAAGGAAATCAATAATTTTCCCCACAAAAATTTCTCACAACTGGATAAAATTAAAATTTAAGATTTTTAAGTGATTCAACTACCGAAGTCTCGTGCCCTAGTACACGGTACCACGGGAGTCAATTTAACTCTGAATTCCCGGGAATGCGCTTCGGGTAACTCCTGTTGACAACGCAGAGTCCTTATCTACTTTGCATTAAAAAATAAATATGGGAATAAACGCATCTGCACTACCATACAGGAGCTTTGCCTCTGCCAGCCCGCTGCACTGCTTTTTGCATTGCCAAGGTCATTGACGGTTGGAGCCGGGAGCTAAAAGTATAGCAAAACTTTTAACTGTCACTTTCAAAGTTTTATACTACCATACGCGCTACCTATCAATATCAACATCTCT